>PVIA01004577.1:55355-134942 GCA_004024845.1 Tonatia bakeri
GCTCCTCTTCCTCCCCCCCCCCATGTGCCCCCGGCCTTTCCCTGCAGTGAGACAGCTGCAGACTCATCTACTGTCCTGCCCTGTCTCACCAGGGCAGGTGGTGCGGTTGCTGCAGCCCTGCTGATGACGGACCTGCCTCTCCAGGGTCTGCTGGGGAGAACAGTTGTAAGCAGACCCTCCTCCGCAGAGGAAACAGCCTCCATGGAGACCTGGCAGGCTGCTTGGCCACCCAGGAGGACCCACAGCCCAGGCCCCTGCACCCACGGGCAGCTCTGCAGGCTGTCCCACAAACACCTTCCCCCACGGTCAGACCCTGCCTGCGGTCAGGCAGTGGCCCTGTTTGGGTGAGGCGTGCATTGGTCCAGGACTGAGCCTCGGCAGTGCCAATGTGCCCTCTGCCCACCTCTCGGACAACCAGTCCCCACATCCACTCCCCTCCCCACCGCCCCGATCTGGCTCCGATCTCGAACTGCCCACAGCCATGGAGTGCAGACAGAAAAGGGACAGAGAACACACATGCCAGTTGGAGGGGTGGGGGCCCTGTGTAGCCCTGGCTAAACAAGTCTGCCTTTCATGGGTCCCACAGAGTGGTTTTCTGTCGGGTGGTAAAATCCACCTCATTTCAACTTTTTCTCTTCTCGCCAGTGGTGAAGGAGCTGCCGGGGCAGCCACGGCCCCACCAGCAGTGGGGAGAGCTTGGTTGCAGTGGGCGGCCGAGCTGTGCACCCAACACCGTCCTGCTCAGCAGCCTCCCGAGGCACCGCAGTTCCCCTGAGCACCCCCTGCTTGTATCTGCCGGAGAAGCCCTCCTAGCCTTGTACCCTTAGCATGAATTAATTTAACATACTTCGGGCCCTGAGGGGAACACAAAGTACTCCTCTGCTCAGAGCAGGTTAGGAGGAAGCTTCCAGGGCGAGAATAATCAGTAGGACAGGACAGGTGTTGGGTGCTGAGGTCAGGGGTCAGAGAGGCCCCTGACCAGCATACGGAGCAGGGGGTGGTGCTGGGTTCCAGGGATCGGGAGTGGGGGTGGGGGCTGCGGACGAAGGGAGGGGGTGAGCACTGTGACAAGTCTGAGGGAAGTGTGGTCTGGAGGCAGCTGATCTGCATGCAGTAGGTCTCGGTGCCAGTGGAGTAGAACTTCACGGACTGTGACTTGATTTGCGATGGAAATGCTCCAGCTTTCGGAATGGACCATGGTTGTCCCCATTCCCACGGAGCCCAGGGAGAGCAGACACCACCCGAAAACCACGGTGCAGGGTGTGTTCCTGCTTTTTCCAGAACAAATGGCAACCGGACACTAGGAAGCTGTCAGAGACGTGCAGAAAGGAGCTTAAAACACACGGCAAAACAGTTTCAGGTGTAATTGAAAAACAAATACAAGTAAGCTGATATATTTTTTAAAACACTTAAAATAGCTCCTTTTATTTTGGAAACCAAAATTAACAGGAGCATTTCAACCTGTCCAGCTGAAAAGAACAGGAAGCTGGAACTTTCTGAAGGGGACCAGACAGGAACACTGGGCTTTCTGAACATGTTCTTATTTTTTCCTGAATAACTCAGTTTATTATGTTAAGGTTCTAAATACTTTTACATTTCAGAAATAATAATAATAAATAGTATTAAACTTTTATTAGCTATCAGACATTTCTAAAATTATTATATGTAAAATGTCCGTGATACTATGTGGCAGAAACTATAATCTCCACTTTATGGATGAAAACAACTGAGAATGTGTGAGACCAGCTTAAGAGCAGACTACAGTGAATGCTAAAACCTGGAATATAAAGACCACGGAAGGGTCTTCAGACGGAATTTAACTTTGGGGGCTTTGGCAAAATGGTTGCTAACTGATACCGTCCATGCAGACATTGGCTCAGAGGCGACTGCAGTAGGTTAGCTTAACCCTCCCCTCTACCACCTGCGACGCTCGCTCCTCTGACCCGACTCCGAAGTGCATAACCCACCTCAGTCTCGTAGCAAACCATTCTCTCCCGAGTGGCACCATCTTCTCATATCCAGTGACTGTCCACGTGTCACGACCAGGGATTTGCCACAAGGGGAGGAGGACGCCAAGCCCAGGCCATGCCGCCGGTGCGTCCCACCGTTCATCTCCATTCCACTCCTGCGTTCAGTGAGAGCCGAGCGCCCACATGGGCTGGACACGATCCTTGCTGCCGAAGGTGTGGACAAAGCCCAGGCCCTCACGGAGGTCACAGTTTAGCAGGAAAGCAGATACCGCACAGGTGGGTGGATGGCTAGGTGGATAGACAGATAGACAGACAATAGGTGAAATAATCTGACTGTGTCCTTGTGGCAAAAACTGAGCATTGATTCCCAGTAGCCATCCCTCTGCTTTATCGGCAAGCTGACCTCTGGATTTCAGTCGGGCACATGGCCACACAGCCACACAGCATCGTCAACGTTACCGACCTGTCTCGAGTGCTGAGTGGCTCTCTGACTAAGGTCTGGCCAGAGGGAAGGACGGGAGAGGGGCTCAGGCAGTGTCAGGCTGTGCTCCGGAGCAGAGGTGGCAAGCCAGGCTCATGGCGTTCTGCTTCCTGGCGACTGAGGCACAGAACGCCGACCAGGGCTGCAGCCGCCCTTGAGGACCGAGGGGTCTGCATCATAGAGACAATGGGGCAAATGTCAGCAGGTGACCGAGCCCCTGCTAGTGTGCCCGTCACATCAATGCTACATGTTGTCCCCCAGACTAAGCTGGGGTGGGAAAACCCCCTCCACTGTTCACGGTGTCTGTGTTTGGGGCGTTTTCTGTCATTCCCATTTGACTTAAATCAGTTAAGTGGCCACTCGGGACAGAATTGTTTGGTATGAGACCCAGGCAGGTTATGCACTTTGGTGTCGGGTCAGAGGACCGAGTGTCCCAGGTGGCAGAAGGGAGGGTTAAGCTAACCTACTGCAATCTCTTCTAGGCAACATTTGTGTTGAAGGTATTCATTCAGTTCCAAGGAGAAACCATTTCACCAAAGCCAACAGGATGCATGAAAACAGAAAGAAACATGAAGCAGAGTAAGGGACTGGAGAGGGCCCCCTGTGGTATTCCAGACAGGTCGAGTGGGGAGGACCTCTGAGACCCATGGGTGGTATAGGCGTGATGGAGCCACTAGGGTGGGGAGCCACCCAGAGATGGGAGCATGCTTCTGTGTCCCGGACCAGCAAGGAGACAGCACAGCCGCCCACCTCCCAGGCAGGGATCCTTGGCTGCCTGGCCGGCAGAGACAGCCGCTGCGTGTGCTCAGCTCTCTGCGGGGCCTCTTCAGAAAGCATGGCCCCAGCTGGCGTCTAGAATTTTACTCGACAACCCCATGTCTCAGCATCTAACATCCACTTCAGAATGCTCCCCACTTCGCCGAACAAACATTACCCATCTTCTTAGCCCAGCCAAGGGGGGGCCATGCGGGTCCACCCTCCACCACCTGCTTTCTTCTTGAAACACCACAGATGTGACTGTCCACAGGTCCGTTTGCATTATTAATCATCTGCCAGCCATCTCAGTTAAGGTCTAGCGTTAGAGGTACATCTTAGAAAGTTCTTCAAATCCCTCTCAGCTACCATCCCTTCAGACGGAGACGGTGCTCCACAAAAGCCTGCTGGATGTTCCTGTGAACATCGCACCGAGCAGCAACACAATGGAGAGAACCTAATCTTTCTGTGTTCCTCTCTTTCGCCAGGAAGATATGAGTCGCTGAAGCATTCGGTGCTATATATAGTTGGTTGATGTCAGCTGGATGCCAGTCTCTTCAGAAAAGCTCAGTCCCCAGTTGGAGGCAGAGCGAGGGACCATGCCGTCTGAAGCTCAGGGATAAAACCCATCTGCCCAAGTCACTGGTTCTCCGCAGCCACCCGTCTCTCCTCCTCACATCGGGGCTCGATCTGCCAGAACTCGCTGGCTCAGAGCAAGGTAGGTGTCCTGTTCCCTAAGATGTTTTATTACTCAGTTGTCCACGGGTGTTCAGAGTCGTGACTCATAAATGGGCATTCTTTGCTTCAAAGGACAGCTGTTGATGCTGATTTTAAAATGTCACCACCCAAGCATTCTGGGGTGATCTGGTGTCATTTCTCCATCCTCACAGTTTGCGGGGGTTGGTGTGCTGATGTACTGGGATGCTAGTGACACTGAGGGCCAGTGAGGCCACAACGGCAGAGGGAAATAAGCTGGAGAAGAGAGTGGGGGTGGGGTGGCCAGCCCTTTGGGCCCGGTGGCCAGTGTGCTGGGACACAGACACGCCTGAGCCCTGGTCACAGTGACGCTGCCTGTCTGGGAGTCACAGGCTCTGTCTCAGACCAGAACATACTTGGAAGTCTTTCGGTCGAAAGCAATGACTGATTCTCCGTAAAGAATAAAGATGCTCTCTTTCAAAGGTCGGGTTCCTTGCACTGCCTCAACCTGGTGTCCTTTCGCAGGGGACCGAGGGCCATGCTGTCACACAGTGCCATGGTGAGGCAGAGGAAGCAGCAGGCGTCCGCCATCGCGAAGGAGGCGCATGGACATGGTACCAGTAACACCCCGGTGGCGTGAATCTACTAACTTGCGCCCTCCCTGACGTCGGCAGCCACCGCTGACGTCCTTTAAATGCTCATTTGGTCTGCTGTTACAGCGGCCGGAGCTCCGGGGGGTGGAGAGGCCGTGGCAACTAATCCTTTTGTAGTCCTGCTCTCTCATCTGGAAGCTATTTTCAGAGGGCCAACTGCCCTGCAGGAATGGAGCCGCCCGACAGCTGATGTGCGCTGGGCCGGCTCGCCCCCCGCCCCCCACCTGCCCAGCGCACGGCTCCCTCCACTCCGCCCATTCTTCCTTCTGGGCAGACCTCACGCTTCTTTTCTGTGTCCGTCCCACACGGTAAGTCTGGACCTGTGTTCCCTCCTAGCACATAAACCACTCAAAGTGTGTTCCATCATCCCTTTTATTTTTTTTACAAAATGCATTAAGTTGGAATTCATATTCATTGCGAAAGCCTTTAACCCTGAAACCAGTCATCAAATGTAGTAATTAATTTACCAAGGTATTTTGTGTGGGAATCTGCTTTTATTTATGACTTCTGGGACAATCTAAAGTTCTTGTAGTCTTGAAGCCTATGATTCAAAAAGATTTCCAACATAACTTAGATGCAAAGTGGTAGTCCACTCTGTCCTTTTCCTTTACGTTCTCGTACAACACTCAGAAAGCAATGCCTTATATAGTTGCATTTGGATTGTTATAAAGGAAACCCAGCTGTGTCCATGGGCCAAGGGCGGCACTGATGTTCAATGAGAGTGAGTAGAATGTCCTTTCTAGGGCGGATTTGAGCCATCCCAGAGACACCTGTGTGGTTCTCAGGGTGCCCTGTCCCCGCTCCGTGGACAAGGAAGGTAACCTTCCCCCTGAGCGGTACTGAGACCTGGAAGCGCAAGAGCTGGAGGGGCAGCGGGGACAGGGTAGCGTGGTGCTGCCAGCCCCTCCCCTAGAGAAGGCGGACCGGAAGGTCACAGGCGCTGCGGTTACCCGGCAGCGCCGTTAGGTGGAGGGGCCTGCACCTACGTTTTCCATCTTCTGGGAGGCAGACTCCGCGCGCTGGGCCCCACCCCGCTCCTCAGCTTTACGAGGTCCGGCCAGCTCGGCCCAACGTGTGCATCGTTCCAAATCGAAATTGGGAACTGATTTCCCAGAACCCAGAGTCTCAGAATGCACGCTTCTTTAAAATGTGTACATGGTTCTTCGTATCTGCAGCTTCAGGCAGTTTACTTGAGACAATTTCTGTAGTTTTCTTGGTCAACATGGCAAAAATCAGTTGATCACTTGGGTTTGAGGCTGGATTATTTGCCTTAAAACCAGACCTGAGATCAGTTGTCATTTTCTCACTGCACCGAAATCGTAAATCAGTTGACCCACCTAAGGAATGCCAGTTTAAATCCCATGCTGGGTCTTAGTGTTAGTCCAGACATAGAGCTATACGGATGAGAATATCTTTGCCTTTCTCTACAGCATAGCTTTGGTGTTTATGAAATACAAAAGTACAATCTTATGTTGAAGGGGGAAAGCCCCTCAACCCTAGAGTCTCAGTCCCGCTGATCTGGCCTCTCCAAGTCCCCGGAAGCCCCCGCTCCTCCCCCTCCCCCATCACGGGGAGAGTCTGGGCCTGTGAGTGGAGTCATGTGCCCTGCCTTTGTCTGGAGTGCGAGGGCCCCAGATAACACGGAGATCATCGCAGACGCTGTCCAGCTCACCTCCTGTAACCTAGCTGCAGTGCGTCATAGAGCAACTGGTAACTCAGTCCCTCTGCCATGTCCCCTGGCCCCTCCTGGGGCCTGCTCCGTCTGCTCCCGACCCAGCATTTGGGGACCTGGAGCTCGGGGCTGCACCGTTTCTAAGGATGTGGAAACGAGACCTGGTGGCAGAGACACGTTCCTGGCACAGCCCTCCAGCCCTTCGTGCACGCACTGGGTGGCACCCCGGGCCACTGCAGACGGGTGTGCAGTGTTCCAGCTTAGCCTGTCTTTCATGAAAATGAAGAGAGGAATGTTTTCAAGGCCCTTCTTTCCTTGTGCACTGGGAACTTTTAAAATATATTTTATTGATTATGCTATTATAGTTGTCCCACTTCCCTCCTTTATTCCCCTCTGCCCTGCACAACCCCCTCCCCCCCCCACATCCCCCCACTCCCCTCCCCCCGTTAGTTCATGTCCATGGGTCGTACATGTAAGTTCTTTGGCTTCCACATTTCCTATACTATTCTGAACCTCCCCCTGTCTATTTTCTACCTATCATTTATGCTTCTTATTGCCTGTACAATTTCCCCCCATTCTACCCACCTCCTCTTCCCCACTGATAACCCTCCATGTGATCTCCATTTCTGTGGGTCTGTTCCTATTCTAGTTGTTTGCTCAGTTTGTTTTTGTTTTTATTTTAGGTGTAGTTGTTAATTATTGTGAGTTTGCTATCATTTTACTGTACATGTTTTTGATCTTCTTTTTCTTAGATAAGTCCCTTTAACATTTCATATAATAAGGGCTTGGTGATGATGAACTCCTTTAATGTGACCTTATCTGAGAAGCACTTTATCTGCCCTTCCATCCTAAATGAAAGCTTTGCTGGATAGAGTAATCTTGGATGTAGGTCCTTGCCTTTCATGACTTGGAATACTTCTTTCCAGCCCCTTCTTGCCTGCAAGGTCTCTTTTGAGAAATCAGATGATACTTTTATGGGAACTCCTTTGTAGGTAACTGTCTCCTTTTCTCTTGCTGCTTTTAATATTCTCTCCTTCTCTTTCTTTAATCCTGGCTAATGTAATTATGATGTGCCTTGGTGTATTCCTTCTTTGGTTCAACTTCTTTGGGACTCTCTGAGCTTCTTGGACTTCCTGGAAGTCTGTTTCCTTTGCCAGATTGGGGAAGTTTTCCTTCATTATTTGTTCAAACAAGTTTTCAGTTTCTCGCTCTTCCTCTTCTTCTGGCACCCCTATGATTCAGATATGGGAATGTTTAAAGTTGTCCTGAAGGTTCCTAAGCCTCTCCTCATTTTTTGAATTCTTATTTCTTCATTCTGTTCTGTTAAATGTTTATTTCTTCCTTCTGGTCCAAACCATTGATTTGAGTCTCAATTTCCTTCCCATCACTGTTGGTTCCCTGTACATTTTCCTTTATTTCACTTTCCATAGCCTTCATTCTTTCCTCTATTTTGCAACCATACTCACCCATTTCTGTGAGCATCCTGATCACCAGTGTTCTGAACTGTGCGTCTGATAGGTTGGCTATCTCTTCGTCACTTGGTTGTGTTTTTTCTGGAGCTTTGATCTGTTCTTTCATTTGGGCCGTTTTTCTTGTTTGTTATGTATAAGGGGTGGAGCCTTAGGTGTTCACCAGGGCGGGGCAACCCACGTGACTGTGTTGTGGTACTGTGTGGGGAAGGGGTCTGAGAGGGAACACTGTTTCTTGCTCGGCTCTCTGCTGGTTTTCAGTCACTGCCCCCACTCCCCACAAGCAAATTGGGCCCTTCTGGTGCCGATTCCCAGGTGGGTGGATTTGTGTACCTTCTAGGACCCTGTGGGTCTCTCCAATGAACTCTCCTGTGAGGCTGGGAGTTTCTCCTGCTGCCACATCCCCACAGGTATTTTCACTCAGAGGTTTGAGGCTGTATTTCCCTGCACTGAACCCTGAGTTGCATGGTCTGTCTTGCTCCCCAATTGTTCCTCCCGGTTTACCTGCACACGAATGTGGGACCACTTGGTCCTCCAGCCACTGCTTTGCCCTGAGTCCTCTCCACTCCGCCGCCCATCTCCACCCCTCCTACTAGTCTGGGAGAATGTTTCTTCTTTAACTCCTTGGTTGTCGGACTTCCGTACAGTTCAATTTTCTGGCAGTTCTGGTTGTTTTTTGTTTTTAAATTTGTTGTTGCCCTTCCTTTAGTTGTGCAAGGAGGCACAGTGTGTCCACCTATGCCTCCATCTTGGTGGGAAGCCTCTCCACTCAGGATCTTTGTAGCATTATAAGTAATTTATTGTTTATACCCAATTTCAGGAGAAAAACAAAACAAAACATTTAGCCTGGAGGAGAATGGAATGCGATAGTGAGTTGTTCATCTGCTAAACATGAGGGGGAAGTTCAGTCCTGTCCTTGCCCAGGGTGGGAGGGAGGGGGAGACCGCAGCTGGTGAGCCTTTGAGATCAGTCAGTAGAAAAAAACAAAAATCAAACAACAAGAGTTTTACATCAGAGTGCTCATTTCATCTGCAGGAGAAATAGCCTCAAGGAGTTACTAGAAACCCTACCCGTGTAGACTAAAATACGTAAAACTAGATACAAGTAGTAAAAAGTCAACTCCCAGCCTCTACTTCCTACCCCCCAAACTGTTATTCCTGCTGGACCCCTGATGTTCGAGTCACCTCGTGTCCCAGAAGCGCACACACCACACCTCCGACCTATAACCACTAAGAGGCGGCTGTGACCCCAGGATTGTGTGCTTCGGCAGGGTCACCCTCGTTACTACGTTGTGGTCATTGTCAGTGTTAGGAGCGGCGGAGCTGATGGGGGTCACCATCCTGCATCACTGCAGTGAAATGAAATCTCTGCATTTTGCACGGAAGTATCGGGGCCGCGTGGACGCCATCTCAGAGCTGTGCTGTAAGACAAGCGAACCGCAGTGGTGCGTGCCCTCATCTGCGCGCAAGTCCACTGCGGGGCTGGGGCAGGTGGCTCTCTTCTGGAATCTGGACCTTTCTGCCTGCTTCCTCTCCCTCCATCACTCCGCCAGGACTAGACTGGGGAGGGAGAGAGGGGAAGGACAGAGGGAGGACGACAGAGAAGACTCTGACGGGAGCAGGGGTGCATGCACGGAGAGGTGCAAGAGACCCCCTGGTGCTGGTCCCCCAGCAGGAGGGCCAGGCCTGGGGACACAGCGCCGGGGAGAAGCAGCAGCCCGGGGCCCCCAGGGGCAGGCGCAGATGTGGCTGGCGGTGCAGGAGAGCCTCGGAGGCTGCTCTTCGGTGTCCTCACCCAGGCCCTCCAGGGCTTGCTTTTCTTTTTGGCATGTTTTTGTTTTCTTCCCTCATGACCGGTGACCGGCTTTTCCCCGCGAGCAGAGGAGGAGGAGCAAGTTGTTTATGCAGCTGCAGCACGAGGCTCACTCGGTGCACACAGGTGGCAGGGCCCTCCCTGCAGCACCAGGCACAGGCTGCGTGGCGGGCTTCTGGTCGGCGAGTGGGGGAGGGGGGCAGCTGGTGGCGCAGGCTCAGCTCACGCTCAGCCTCCGTGCTGTGGCTTTTGCGAGCTCTGGGTCCACGACGAATGTCAGTGTGTTGTTTGAGTTTCTCCCCCAGTAACAAGGGTAGTGGTGACACTGACGAAGCTGCATGAGCTCTTTGAGAAGGACGGAGAATAAAAGGTTGAATTTCAGGTGGAAGATTACGTGAGGACCCTTTCCTTGTCCTGTATAATAAGCACATCTGAATTAATCAAGTCACAGGTGTCAAAATAAGGGCACCAGGAAGGCTGTAAGTGCCACAGAGCAAAATTTGGGGATGGAAAAATAACCTAATGCTTTAGTGTACAAGTTTGTCAGGGTTTTTTTTTTGTTGTTGTTTGTTTAAAATGTCTCATAACCCTACAACAAAGACGGTTTACTTAGAAAAGCAGTGTGCAGTAGCACCTGGTGAACCCACAGGTGTTCTGAGCTCTCTGCAGACCACTGGCCCTCCCATGAGGCCCTCCGGGGAAGTGGCGTGGGGAACCAGCCCAAGTTCTAGTTCCGTGCAAGCTGAAGCCGTGCGTTTGGGGCTGCGCTCTCCTGGAGAGGTCGTCTTCACTCCCATGTGCTCTGGGTGTGCATCCGCGTAACTCAGTGCATGGAGGACCTCATATCTTACATGTCTGCAGATCCACACTGTCATAAACTGATATTTTAATTATTAAATATAATAATTAATAATCAGTATCAATTTTTAATATAGAGGGAATCACTAATACACTTTTAATCGACTACAGTCTTCTCAGACACTATTCACAATCACAGCCTATACTATTGTCATTTACATTGTATTTTGCAACAATGTACGATTCACGGGTTAGCTATTCAGCCCCCAGGGGCCGACTGTCCATGGGCCGTCCTCCACAGGCCCCAAGAAAACCTCAAGGCCTCAGTCACGCTGTGGGACCCCAGCAGCCAGTTGGTTTTAGGGGGCTCCCCTCCAGGGGTCTGCCAGTTCCACTGGAATTGGAGCTGCTAGGGCATCATGAGAAACTGTTTTAAAAGCTGTCTTGTCTTCCTGCAGATATTTGTAAATGGATATCTTTACAAAGTGTGAAGTGAATCCGCTGATCTACCTAAATCTGTGACTTTGGCAGGATCAGAACTTCCGATCAAAAATACAGAACTGCTCAGACATCTTTGCTGACTCAGTTTCAGACCGTCCATCTCCGAAAGTAACGTGAAAATGCAGAAAGTTTCCATTGAGGGATTTAAGCCGTGGGCACTCCTAAGGAGACTCACTGAAGTTAGGGCCGGAGAGGCAGCTGGTCCCCATGTCTGTCAGCGGTAGCTGCCCTTCTCCCGAAAAAACAGACTCTTCCCTTTGGCTTCTAGTCCTCACAGCAGCCTGGCTCTGCGGTGTGAAAAGTGGAAGGAACGTGTCCCCAGAGATTGAAATTTGTGAACTTTTTAGTGTGAGATTTTAAATCTCAATTCAACTACAAAAACTGTACAGCTGAGGACAACTGTGCTGAGTATACTCAGTGTACTGAGAAAGAATATCGGTAAGAATTATTTATTGCTTCTAGTAGATTAACACTGCACATTTTTGGTGGAAATTAATTAATTTGATCATGGTTGGACCCTAAAGTTTTATGTTGATATTCTTTTATAATTAAATATTTATTCAAAGTTAATCACTGATTTCTTTGAAAAAGTGGCAAAGTATAACAGGAGAAGTTCTGTGAAATGACAGAAGAATACTTGGGAAATTCTGGATCAGGACCCATGACCTCAGCAGGAAAGGATGCCTAGTAATATTATTTTCAATAGATGAGCTAATGCCACCAAGGCAGCCTTCGAGCGCGTGAGGTCACGGGCGCGTGTCCCGAACAGGTTATATCATTTATCAGGCATCCCGCTCGGGCGCACGGCTAAGACCCTGCGCCCGGGCTGCTGCAAAGGGCCCGGAACAGCTGAGCTTGGACTCCATGGGCCCTGTTGGCAGCCTCCTTCACTCAGAAAGTTTCAGGGACGAGAGTGCCCATCCGCTAGAGTCTCCCCTCGCAGGTGGCCTGACTCCCACTCTGGCTACATCACAGATTTAACTGTTGGAAGGAAGAGGGAAGAGAACCTTGGAGAATTTACTTTATGTCTTTTGTTGTTTGTGCAAAATATGTCACCTTAGCCTATGCCCGTGTCTGGCAGTACGCTAGTAAACCTTTAACTACTGGTTCTTCGGTGTGTGGCGTGCCTAAGCTTGCAGAGTCTGCTCATTTCTGGGGTGCAAATTACTATCACTGGGGCCAGTTTCAAGCTGTCGTGGGGGGGCCACTGCATGTGGACTTGGGAAGACATGTGCCGTCTTAGGACCTTACATAGTTTCCACCAAGCAGATATTTTATTATTCTGTTTTTTATTATTACTAAGGTTAAAGCTACTGAGAACATTCGTAGATAGTTTTTGTGTGAGTGTACATTTCATTTCACTGGGATAAATGCCCAGTGATGTTGGTAGTTCCACGTCCAGTTTTACACCCAGCCTCCTAAACTATTTTCCAGAGCGGCCGCCCCACCGTTCCGCTCCAACAGCATCACAGTTTCTCCGCACGCTCCCTAGGCACGAGGCCACCACTGCGTCTCCCCTTAGCCACCCCGCCGCGTGCGGGGTGATAGCTCGTTGCCGTTTTAATTCTGATTTGAATAACGGTCTTGACTATCTTCTCACGTGCTTCCCGGCCATCGCGTATCTTCTTCGGTGGAAGGGCTCTTCCTGCCTTCTGTCCGTGCTCTGTCGGACTGTCTGCTTTTCCACCGGCGAGTTTTGAGGGTTCCTCGTACCTTCCAGCCTCTCGTCCAGCACGTGTTTTGTGAATATTCTTTCCCACTTTGTAGCTCGTCTTTCATCCTCTTAGCAGAGTCTTTCTCAGGATAAAAGTCATTGATGATAAAGCCCCATCGATCTGTTTATTCTTCGGTGGATTGTGCCCTTGGTGTAGATTGGAACAACGCCATGTGATCGCAGCCCCAGATCCCAAGGGTGTGAGCACCTGGCCTGTCTTCTTTAGCCCGTGAAGTGGCTGGTGGGCTGTACCGGTTCGTTTCGTGATGTCGCGCCAGTCTCCCGCCCTGGGAGGCCCCACTTGCCCCTGGTGTGGGATTACTTTTGAATTCTGTTTGCTGATACTCTGCTTCTCTAGGCCCGGGGGGTGTCCTTCGGTGGCTTTTCGTCTGTTGTTCCTGTTTGGGGTCGGGGTCAGGGTTGCACTAGCTTCATGATGAACTGGGACCTCTTCCCTCCTCTCCGCCCTCAGGCAGAGACCGAGTAGCATCAGTGTGAGTTCTTCTTTAAGTGGCAGAGTTCTCCAGCGAACCCATCTAGCTCTGAAGATTACTTTCCTGAGACATTTTAAATGTATACGCCCACTAGCCCTGCGGATACAGAAGTGACTAGATTAACTACTTCAGATTGGGTGGCGTGTGGTGCTCTGTGCTTTGCAAGGAATCGGTCAGTTTTTCCAAGTTTTCAAACTCATGTGGATGTACGTGTAGAGCTGTTTGCAGTGGTGCCTCATCACCCATTTGCTCTCTGCACCACCTTTAGTGACAGTTTGTTTTGTTCCGCATGTGGCTGATTTGTGTCTTCTATAATTTTTTCTCTGTTAGTGTAACTAGTCTGTTTTATTGATCTCTTTAAAAACCGGCTCCACGTTTAATGGCTTTTCTCTATTGCTTTTCCATTTTCAACTCCTGTTCCCAGCTCCATCACTCCTTACTGCTGCTTGCTGTGGGTGGGTCTGCGCTTCCTTTCCCACAGTTTTCAGGTAGACCTCAGTCCCGGGCTGGAGACTCCTCCTCCTTCTGTAATGTATGCGTTCAGCGCTGTCAGTGCTCCTCCCACACTGGGCGAGCAGTGTCCCCAGCGCTTTGATGCACTCTGTTTTCCCTTTCACTCAGCTCTCGGAACTTTTTAGTTCCCCGGAGGCTCCCTCGTTGACCCAATGATCATTTAGAAGTGGTGGTGTTTAGGTTCGGAGGGTTTGGAGATGTTCCTGGTGACTTTCTGATTTCTAGAGTGATCCCACTATACTTAATGCATGGGAGACACAGAGGCTGAAACATAAAAAAGTTCAGACCGCAGGGCATGAGAAAGAAGGGAGCCATCATTCTTCAGCGCTGTGGGGCACAGCGAAGGCACAGCTGGGGAGCAGCTGTGAACAGCGGCTTTGGGGAAGGGAGCCCCAGAAGCAGCCCTTGCACTGGATTCGGCAGGATCCGTTCCTTCAACACCCCTCACCCGCCTCCAGCCGGCGGGGCTCCTGAGTGCCGCAGGCAGAATGCCTAGTGTTTGGGCAGAGGCTGGAAAGGAGGTGGCATGGGTGAAAGGGTGGGCCTCCCAGGAACAGGCCAGCTCTGACTGATGTGTGAAAGTGTGGGGTGCCTCCCAGAGTTCATTAATAGAACTCTACACAGGGCCGTTTGAAAGCTCATTGCGCATGGAAAGACTGAACTCTACCTCTGGTGACGGCAGCTGATTTTCACTCATTGTGTGCGCCAGGTGCCCTGAGCCAGGTGCCATGCAAAGTGCTTTGTATGAGACATTGTGTTTAATCCTCACTTCAACCCTATAGGGTAGGTCTGCCTCCTACGAGCCCCATTTCAGAGACAGCACGTTGAGGTTTAGAAGACACAGGCCGCATATCTAGGATCACGTGGTTAGGGCACCGCAGAGCCAGGATTCGGCCGGGGCGGTCTGAGCGCTGAGCCTGTATCTCAGGCCACACCCTGCTCGGAGCAGGCGGTGGGTGTGGGATGTAGGGAAGCGGCGAAAACGCTCCCTCCTGTTCTCATGAGCGTGCGTGTCGCTTTCCAGATGTGGACGGCATGGACCTGGGCAAAAAGGTCAGCGTCCCCAGAGACATCATGCTGGAAGAACTGTCCCATCTCAGCAACCGCGGGGCCCGGCTGTTCAAGATGCGGCAGCGGCGATCCGACAAGTACACGTTCGAGAACGTCCAGTACCAGTCGAAAGCGCAGATCGATGTAGGTACACCTGGTCGCGTGGCGGCTGGACGGACGGGCGTCCTTGCTGAACGCACACACACTAGCGTGTTCCCGAACAGGCGCTCTGCCTGTGTTCTTTCCGTCGTGCCTGTTGGAGATGGTTTGTTTTTTTGTGTTGCGTGTGTGTGACAATGAATCATTTCGGTGGGTAAAGGGAAGAAATATTCTATCCGACTGAGTCCCTTTTTAGTTCATTGGGGACACTCTGGCAGGCCCACTCGGCACTCAAAGTGCCCCTCCGCTCTGCTAGGAGCAGGGGAGGGAGTGGAGGGCAGGGTCCTGCTCGCGTAGCGGTCCTGTCACCACCAGTGGGATGTTTGGGGTGGAAGCCCCGCCGGAACACAGGGTGCTGCCCAGGCACGCGGGAGCGCGTCACTGTCCGAGGACACGCGGCTCGGGCGGCGCCTGGGCACCGCAGCCCCCCTTGGCCTCCGGAGCTCCGATTCTGCGCTGTGGGGGGAGGTCTGCTGCCCACAGAACCGACCTCGGAGGACAGAACTCTTTGGGCAAAATGTCTCGTACACGAAATGCTATTAACAAACAAACAAACTCCCTTCCTGGTGACCCACGTCACTTGCTCAAATATTATTTTTTTTAAAAAACAAACAAACAAACAAACAAAAATGTAGGTGCAGCTGTGGGCTGAGTCTGCTGCTCAGAAGCCGGCCGGTTCCAGCCCCGCCGACCGTCTGGGACAGAAATAGTGGGCACAGGAAACGGGCGTTCTTGAGGGGAGGCGAGGCCCTGGGCTCAGCGCGCCGGCAGCCCTGAAGCTCGGGCTGGTGCGTGAGTCCACTGCACGCACGAAAAAGCAGAAAAGGAGACGGGGGCAATCTTCTACTTCGGGGGAGACAGAGCAGAAGTGGGGTTCAGAACAGTCAAGATTCTCTCCCATAAACCACTGCAGGAGGGCATTAAGTGAAACATCCACATTTCACAGTTAAGATTACCTGTGTATTTAGTAACTAGGGACCTTCTGAAATCTCTGGAATCTGACACAATATTGGGAAAAGGGAACATATACTATAAAAAGTAATTCTGAAATAAGACCAAACTAAATATACTGGGATTCTGAATATGTATTCATCGTGTCCAAAGAATACCTTTTACTATATATTTGGCACAAATTACAGAACTCCTCAGGTGAGACCCTTAATTTATGGCCTTTAATTATGGTAAGTATTTGGGTTTTAGGACAAAAACAGCCTTTTATTCTTACATTTCTATAAAGTTACATATTAAAATATAAAGTTGTACTTCACTATATCACTATATAAGTAAATATAGAAATAAAAAGTGTTAAAAGTATTTTCTGCCTATCTCACAGAAAATTGTCAAAATTGGTCTGTATTTGCTATGTTCTTTAGTAAATTTAAAAACTAATTTGACTTTATATACTTTTTATATTGTCGATTGGCTTTTTAAAAAAAAAAAGACATGTATGTCCCATATATAAATAAAACAATGCTTCATTATAGTCATACTTGTGAGGATATAACCTAGTACAATGTCTGTTTTCTCTGTTAAAATGCAAATGGGCTGTTTTTAAACTGCTTTATTATTGCTATAGAATAAATCCTAAGTTATAATAATAAACAAGTTCACCTAAAACTTAAAGACAAATATCTTTCAAGCATCTTGTTTTCTTGAAATCCCAAATCCTTCCTTATAAGGAAGTTTATACCATTTAAAGTACATTTTTTATTACACATGACTGATGTTCAATCAGATTAAATTTTAAAACAAGACATATTAGGGAATCTAATTAAATCCCAACTGTAAATAAAATAGCAATGAGACAATGACTTAGCCAAAGTTCCACCAGCATGCTCTGTGTTAGGCCAGTGAAGACCTCAGAATGGAACAGATTCACCCGACAGGGACGTTGTGAATAGGAAATTAAACAGTCGGCATAAAGCCTGGACACAGTGCCTGGCACACGGTAAGTGGGTTGTCATCACAAATTGGGTCTTAGGTTGATTTTCAGTGAGATTTCTCACTCAGCAGCGCAGCCAGCAGCTGTGTAAAAGACCCAGGCCCCAGGAAACGAGGAAGCGACCTTGTGCTTAAACCCTGACTGTGAGTGAGAGTGGGGGCACGCATGCGTCTCCCAGTGGTGTGTCCGACACTCCTGAGTTCTCAGCAGCGTCCCTTCTGATCAAACACAGTACAGCCTGGCCGTGCAGAACGGGAAGATGGACGGCGGCCCCCTGGAAGGCGGCCCACAGCCAGCCCCATTCACCCCCCCCAACAGCCCGGACCCGAGGAGCCCCCCAAATCCAGAAAGCATCGCACCAGGTAACGCATCGCCTGACAGATAGAGCAGTGCAGTTGTTTTTAGATGTCTGACTCAAGCCACTGGGTCCTTCAGTCAGTGGCATCAAAGGGACACGGTTTGTTTCACTATGTTGGGGGCGGGGGCAACGGAGGCTTATGCTGGTGAGCACACGAAAACAGGGTTTATTTCTGTATTATTCTTCATTAATGACTGCATTTTCCTCATGCAAAACCATAGACCTATTTTTGCCCACCCCGTGTTTGTGGGTCAACACTCAGTCGATGTTAATATTTAGACCGCGAGCAGCCACGCCGAGCACTCACAGAGGCACCTTGTCCTTCCAGATGGCCCATTGCGTGTGTGGGTGATCCCCCGTCCCAGTGAAAATGAGGTCGTCTGCAATCACACTGAAATTCCATCACACGAGATGGTCACGTTTCTGAAGTGCTGTGATATGTGCCTCTCCTTACTTCCACTGTCACTCCACCACACACTCATCACGACCCGCCTTTACAGAACAAGAGACTGGGGTTAACGAGTGACTAGGGGTCAGCACTGACTGACGCAGAACTAAGTCCAGGTCTGGTGCCAGGTGAAGACAAACTGGGGGGAAATACACAAGAACGAAACAATTGCTTCCAGGCGGTGGGATTTTAAGAAACGTTTGAAAAGGTGGGGTTTGCAGATGCCCAGCGTCTGCGTGCCTGGCCTCAGGCCAGCCGCGGGGTGGGGATTAGGAAGGTGGCGTGATAACCGGGTTATGTCAGCTGCCCAGAGGACAGACACAGGGCAGGTGGCTGCTCTCCTGAGTGGACAGGGGTGGCCACACAGGCGCGGCGGTCTCCAGCTAGAGCACGTGGATCGAGTCGGGGGCGCCGGGGGGCAATAAGCTCCAGGTGGATCCGCAGTCCTGGGGCAGAAACTGTGAGAGGAGACTGTCAGGAGGCAGGCGGATGAGTGGGTAGACATGCGCCCTGCTGAGTGGGCTACATTTGTGTCCTGGGGACATGAGTGACAGGATTGAGTTTTCCAGTGGCCGGGTCACTGGGGCAGCAGTGAGGAGGGGGACAGGGGAGGGGCTGAGAGCTAAGCGATGGGTGTGAAGGCTCCTGGGAAAGGAGGGCGGGTGGGCAGGGCCGACCCACGGGGTCCTGCAGGACATGCGGAGGACGGAGGGAGTCCCCAGAGCCAAGTGTCCCTGGCTCCCTTTGCAAACCACTTGCGTGAGATTCGTTAGCCTGCCTGAGCCTGAGGAGCTGGGTGTCTGGAGGAAAACCCTCAACATCTGGACACCTAACGACGTTTCAGATGGGGACCCGGCTGTGCAGAGACACGCAGTCTGAGCACACTGTTCTAGGACCCTTGGGAAGGCTGGTGGTGCACTGCTCGGTGACCCGGTACGGGGGAGTCAGGGTACAGCTCCGGTCTCGGACATTGCCGAGGTGACCTCCCAGGGGAAGTAGCCGGTGTGTCAGATGCCCAGACCGGCTGTCCAGGGTGGGGGCGTGTTCGCCTGGACACGTGTAACAGGTGCTGGAGTCCAAGGGCCTGGGGACCAGAATCAGAACCTGGAGCCACCGTTATGCCGGTCGCCATTAGAGTCGGGAGCAGGAATGGAATTTTCTGGGCAGAATGTGCAGTCTGACAAAAGAGCTTTGAGTGACACCAGTGTCCGAGAGGCACGCCTTGCACAGGGGACTGAGGTACTCGCTGGCGGCACTCAGAAGGAAGTGGAATCATTGTCACGAACTGCTGCCCAGAGTGGATTTTCATGGGTAAAGAAAGGACCGAGGGAAACAGAAACTGTTTTCGAGCCTGGAGAGAGCCCAGGGAGACCGAGGGCAGGGTGCCCCAGCGGGGAGGTCTGGGTGCAGGGTGCGGCTCCTGGTGGAGAGACTCGAGAAGGACACCATGGGTGGGGTGGCCACAGAAGGGGGCGCACAGGGCTGGGCCCGGGGGACTGGGTGCGTGCCCCTCGGTGCATGTGAAAACGGCTCACAGCTATGCCAGGAGTCTGGGCGACATTCAGACAGCACTTACAGAAAGTGCTAGCGCTTGTGCAGGAGGAGGAGGAGGAGGTGAGACCAGACACGGAAGGGTTAGGAAAGAAGTCTTCTGGAACTAAGTAAAGAGGGGACGCAGCCGTTGGGGACCGAGAAGACCAGGGCCTGACACAGGCATTGGAAACACGCACTTCACCAGCTCCTGAATGTCACGGCTGGCAAATCAGCTCCAAGATGAAGGAGATTTTGTGTCCACTGCTGTTTCCCGAGAGCCCAGCCCACGGGAGACACTCAGTATATATTCTCAAGTTAATTCATTACTTTTGACATCTAAATGCTTGTGCCAATTAATGTAAGGGGCCCGATTATTTTAAATTAAATGAATAGTTGCACTGAGCAAATGTATACTAAGATAAGAGGTTTCTTCTGAAAATTCCTTTAAAAGGGTTTAAACATGTCTCATACTTTCAGACTTCCCATTCCTGAGAAGTCACAAAAAGGATGTATTCCTTATAAATTTATTTTGCGTGAAAATTAAACATGGTGAAATGCCAGGTGGAGTTTCGTGACTCTCGGTTGTTCTGTGTTTACTTATTCTTGCCGTGTTTTTCCACAGGATATTCTGGGCCACTGAAGGAAATTCCTCCGGAGAGGTTCAACACCACAGCTGTTCCCAAGTACTACCAGTCACCGTGGGAGCAGGCCATTGGCGGTGACCCGGAGCTGTTGGAGGCTTTGTACCCCAAACTGTTCAAGCCCGAAGGGAAGGCGGAGCTGCCCGATTACAGGAGCTTCAACAGGTAATTCAGTCACCCCGGGCTACAGGGCTGGCAGGCACTGCCCCGGTTTTTAGATCATGGGATGGAGAGCTGAGTCCCCCGACAGGAAACCCCAAAGCCGAAGGCGTGCTGGGAGGAGGGGTGCAAACAGCCCCAGCTGCTAGCTGGGAGCTCTAGAGCTCCGTCACTGGATTCAAGGCAAACGGGTGAAAAATCAGTGATCGTGAAAATGAATAGCTGTGCCAGTCAGCACAGCTGTAGGTCAGGTCAAGGTCTTTAAGTCAAGCTGCTTGCCGTAGCACAGAAGTGAACCCTCTCTGCTAGAAAGATGACACACTCAGAGACTGCAGTCATCACGACCATGTTCATCTGTCAATTTAAAATTACCGGGCACACTACCAGACAGAACCAAGCAACTAAATATGAAGAAAACAATAACAAGCAAAAGAAATCAGCACGCAAAAGACCTAGCGACTGGAATAGGAGGCACTGACTTTAAATTAATTATGAGAAGGGTGTTCAAGAGAAGACACAAGAAGATGAAGAATTCCAGCAGATTGGGGATGTGTTTTGAAAAGAGTCCAATGGGAATTCTACACATGTGAGAAACACAGCAACTAAAATTAAGAAGTTGAAGTATTAAGTCACTGGATCCATATAAAATTGACCAGAAACAAAGAACAGAGAAATGCTAAAATACACCAAGGGAACATAATCGGCACTAGTCAGTCATGGGGGAATCACAGGACACAAAGGTCCAGAGTCTTCAAGGAGTAAAATGTGAGGAAGGCATGAAGGGGTATCCGTGGCACAGGAGGGATTTGAAAGACGTTTTGAAAGACAGGCAAAACTGGACCATTGTGTTTAGCAATACACACTTGGGTTATTGACATAGATAGAAGGTTTTTAAAAATATTTTATAAGTGGATAGCATCATGAAACCAAAATGTGGACCACTGCCCTGGCGGCAGCCGGTGGTGATGAGGCAGGGGGCTTTGGGGCGGCGGGGATTGGAGGTCCAGCACATGGGGGTGGTCAGACTGTCTGCTTCAGGAGAAGCTATGATGCATGCTTAGGAGGTTTCCTGTGCTTGTGTTACAGCTCACAGTAGGAATGCTTTTAACAACTAAGTAAGTAGATTTCATGGCAGGTGAAACAAATGAAGAGCAGACGCTGTTCAAATTGCCCCACAGAGGAATAAATGGTTCACAGGTGGGGAACGGAAGGCACACTTGGAACAGCAATGAAGGTGCCAGCGCATGGGTGTGGCTCGCGTCTCGGGAGGGCCTAAGCGAGAGTAAGGCAGAAGCAGTATCTCAGGAATGAATGGCCAAGAATTTTTCAAAATTGGCAAAAGACATCAACCTCGGATTCAAGGAGCGCCACATGCCTCGGTCAGCCACGCAAAGGCACAGGCCTCTCGGCCTGCTGAGCACCGAAGCGCGTGGGACACCTCCAGAGTCCGGACATAAGTGACCGCCAGCCTGTGTGTCTCTGACCAGCGAAAACATTCTGTGCGGTGAAAGTGAAAAGGAAAAAACAGCCATGTGTTTTCAGACAAATAAGTTGTTTAATGAACACAGGTGTATGTAAGGTGAGGAAAAACACAACCGCCCTTGTTCACGAGCAACGCGGTGTCCCCAGGAAGTTCAGTGAGTGGGTTTAGCAAGATCATTGAGTACAAGGTCAGAATGAAAAGTAATGGTGTGTTTCTATGCCAGCAACAAATAATTAGGACATAAATAATGTTAATCAACTTTTACCTTATGATTCGTATACTTTTTTAAAATGCATCTTATGCTTCAATAAACTTTTATTTAAAAAAATCACAAAGGCAACATAATTTCAATAGTTGTCTGGGTCTTTATAAATTAGATGTGATAAAAAGTCATTCTTTGGATTAGTCCAGAACACATTCCAATAATTTGAAAAGTTTAAAATACTTCAAGGGACAAAGTGGGTTAATATCTTTCTTGCTATAGGTTACTTAATGGGATTTTATTTTATCAAACTACTCAAGGTTATGAGAAAGTAATCTGACCAGAAATTTAGTTTTTTACCCAACTCTTATTCATTTTAAAAATAATGTGTAATAAGGAGTACAATTTTTCCTTGTCTTTCTTAAGTAATTCAACATCATTTTATTAGGACTTTATCCTATTATACGTTTTTTTTTTCATTTTTGCAAAAACAAAGGAAAGCAATAGAAAGAGAAATAAATAATTTCCAAATATTCCCAAAGTCCTTTGCGAAGAGTAAAATATTGTGATTAGTGGCCACGCATCATCACACATAGTTATTAGATATTGAGGCATGCCAGGCGAGAGGCGGTCTGCTAGCCCTTTGCAGGGATAACGAGCAGATGAGAGGCGGCTCCCAAGTCTAATTACGCTTTTAAAACAGCCCGTAGTTAGTACAACTGTGTAGTCTTGTGCCCATTTGGAGTGCACTGTTCAAATGTCGTACTGTATTTAAACAAGACTGTATGAAACCCATGTAACAGGGAGCAATAGTGAACGGGGCCTGGTTTCCAGTTTCAAAAAGCTGCATGACTGTCGCTTAACCCTCCTGGTATCAATTTCCTCATCGGTAAAGTGAATTCTCTGATTTTGTGATTGAGCATCTGTAAACATATACATACCGTAGGTATTCAGTTGAATAACTTATTTTAATTTCTACACCCATTTACAACATTCTGTGCCTTACAGAATAATCAGTGACTATTAGGGGGGTATCGTAAGTCCAGCAGCATTAACTAGTACGTAGGCAAACCCATTCCTGATCAATCTAAATAAACAAAACAGCATCTGTTAACAGTGAACCTCAGTGAAACAGGCTTCTAGCCCACTCCACAGACGACCGAGTGTAAAATCACGTGCAGTCAGATCTATGTTTGAAGAATTTCTGTAGGAGTTACAAGGATGCTCAGTTATCTTTTGGTAGACTGTTCTAAATCTTGCAGTGGAAATTTTTGCTTCAGTATCTTTGAATAAAACTTGACACTATTTTCAGAGCTCGTCAAGACCCTACAAGTAGTCTCACTTTGAGCGTTCAACATCTCTGGTAATGGACTTTCTTTACTTTGTGTGCTGAGAGCAATAAAAATTCAAACAAACAGGATACGGCGTCCACGGTGCCAAAGAAAAGAACACCCTGCTTTTCAAAGAGTGAGCTTTCACTGGGTCGGAGGTGGGAGGGGGAGACCGCGGTCGGAGCGGAAGGGAATGTTTTCATTTACAGGAGAAGAAAACGACCCACAAACTGGGAGGGAAAATAACACCGAGCTGGACAAAAAGGGAAAAAGTAATACCCTCGTTGTCAAACCCAAATACTGGATTTCCGTGGCTAAGGAACATTTCTTTTCTGATTTAGCGCAGAAAAAAATACATGGATTAGTAAAACTCACTTCTGGAATTCGTACACATAAAATGAATTGACCAGATTCAGCCTAAACCTAGAGAGGAAGTCGGGTTTTTACTTGTCTGTGGAATCAGGTTTATGCCGTAAAGACTCCTAAATTCAGTACATCAAATGAGCAGGAGTGGGACATCGAATCAGGCACTGGCTTCAGGAATGTGACAGCAACATGGAGTGACATCATTCAGACTCTGCCCATGTGGGCTGACAGCCCTAAACAGGCTGCATTGGGAAGTGCCCTCAGAGGCCCACCACTCGCAGAGAAGGGTGTCCCGAGGGTGTGGCGCAGGCGTCCTGGGAAAGCAGCCCTCCGGGGTGTTTGAGGGTCTGGGTTTAAGTCCTGGATCTACAGCTGAGTGGGTGGGTGATTGTGAACAAGACGTTTAACAGCTTCCTGCCTCAGTTTCATCTATCACGTGGAGATGTTAACAGAACCAACTCACAAGGTCGTGAGGATTTAGGGAGATGATTCTGTAAGGCCTTGGTACTCAACGTGTGGGCCCCACAGACCAGCTTGGGCATCTCTCGGGAACTGGTCAGGGGTGCAGACTCTCTGGACGTGCCCTGGACTCCACCAGCATCTGCACTATCACCTGGGCCCAGGGCGCCTCCTGTCCCGATACCGTTCGGTGCCCGGTGCCCAGTTCCTAGCTGTCAGCTCTCATCGCTCTCTTCGCCTGCTGAAGCTTAACGATCACGGGCACCTGAGTGATAATCAGCGCGAGGTTAACTGCTCAGACGAATGACAATCTAAGCCCCTCTCTGAGTCCTGAACGAGACAGGGACAGTGATGCTGCGGGAATCTGGCACAGGAAGGGGTGGGGGCTGGGAGAGGGGCAGTAGGCAGGAACTTAGGGGCTGCAGGCCAAGGGCAGGCAGGGAAGAGACAGCTTCCCTGAGCAAAGCCCCAAAGGCAAGACGTTTGTGATGGTCTCCGGGGACAGGGACTAGATTAGTTTTGTCCCAAACCAAGAGTATACCCAAAGGGACTTGACACCAGTTAGCTGCCAGTATCTGTCATGAAGCCATGGTCCTTGAATGGAGAGGCTTGTCTCAGGGTCAAAAGTGGAAGGTCACATGGAGCATAGAGCCTACGGTGCCCATCAGGTGATGACACAGCAGGCCGTTTTCTGCTTCCCAGTAAATAAACTTGAAAATCAATGTGCTCTTTTTCTTTTCACTCCCCACAGAGTTGCCACCCCGTTTGGAGGTTTTGAAAAAGCATCCAAAATGGTTAAATTCAAGGTTCCAGATTTCGAGCTACTACTTCTCACAGATTCCAGGTTCATGGCCTTTGAAAACCCTCTTTTGGGCAGGCGGTCCTTTAACAGGACTCCTAAGGGGTGGACATCAGAGAACATCCCCATCGTGATCACAACCGAGCCTGCAGAGGACGCCGCCATGCCGGAGTCGGACGACCTGTGAGCAGAAGGAAGTCCTCTGTGCCCCGGCGCGCCAGGGGTGCCGTTTCCTTGTTGAGCTTCCCACACTCTTCATCAGTAGCGATAATGTGATAGAAACGTAGCAGTTTTCCTTTGACAGCATTTTCTTTCCACCGCAGATCAAACACTAATAAACAACCCATAACTCTGTTGTGCAACGTGTGCCCTCCCTTGTCTCGGTGGCCCCTCCGGTCATCACTGGGCCTGACAACCCAGCCTTCTCACCGATACAGCCCCGGGGAGTGGGCGACAGAGGGTTCCGGCCCCTCTTCTTGACCCACCCAGTCCCAAATAAGCTTCTCAAAGGGGGTCTAGGATCAAACCGCAGCCGAGAGACATAGACGCACCCCACGTTTTACTTGAGGAATGAAAGTTATGGGTGATGACACGCGACCACTGTCAGTGGAGGAGGGTTGGTTGGGCCAGGTCCTTCCTGGTGGCTAGGACACAGCAGCACATCTGGGGGAAGAATTTTCATTAGGCATTCTTACGAATTCCAGTGGGCTTAGTCCCTCCTCCACATGCTGTGAATCACAGGGTAGTCACCCCAGATGCTCTCCGGGGCTTAGCTGCATTGCTTTCCTCACTCAGCATGTGGTCAGGGAGACTGAGACAGTGACTCAAGGAACATCCTGCCTCTTCCTTTTAAAGGCCAAGGTTCCTGAGGTTCAAGTTCCTCACACCCCAGTGCTGGGTGCTGCTGAGGGTCGACATTCTGCACACACTTCTGGAAGAGTAAAGACAAATAAAATACACACTAATACACATATAAACACACACATGTATATGAGGGAGGGGGAGAGAAACGTGAATTGGCAGTGTCTTTACTGGATCGTTCAAGTCTGCTCAGACGCTGGAGCCCCAGGGAGTGCGAGCTGCCAAACAGAGCCACGAAGTGACAGCGTCGGAGAGTAACATCACACACGCCTCCTAGGAAAGGTGTCGGTGTGCTGGTGTAGAAGACCCAGACTCACACAAAGTGACAGACGTGTCTTCCAATGTGACTGAAGGAGTATGTGACACAGAACAAGTCATGCAATAAGTGTCAGGTCTCCCCATCTGAATTCGGGGTTCGGCGAGAGATGTTTCAACAGAGAAGGAGTGTCCCGTCCGCCGAAAGACCATCGTTCGGGGGCGGGACAGAGTGTGGACGGTGGAGGCAGGAGGCGCCGGGCGGCGGTGCTACTGCTTCACGGGAATCTGCACACGGGGCTGGAGTCCGAGGTCGTTTAGCCACCCTAGACTTGTACGCAGAGAAGCTAAACCCCTTGTTTCTTGTCAAAATGCACTCCCTAGAAAGTAACCATATCAGTGTCTTGTTTTTATACATGTTATCACTGAAGATACTTGGCATAATTTAAAATATACCTTTACGTTATCTTGCTTTATTTACCTTATAGTGTTTATCTGTTTTAAAATAATTATGTTGGCACCTTTGATAAACCCTAGATGTGAGGCTTCCATCATGCCACTTTTTGTTCATTTTAATCTTGTAAAAATAAAAACTACTCATATTCTGTTATACATATTCTGTTTTACTGAAATGGCTTAGTTTTCATTGGAAGTTTGAAATGAGTTACTTTTTTCTTTAACCTGGCATTTCATTTCATGGTGACCTCCAAATGGGTCACCATTCAGCCAGCCGCCGAAAGGGCGGCAGTTGGACGAGTCAGCTGTGGAGGGGAGGACTCTTCAGCACCAGAGAGTGGAATTTAAACAGGCAGAAGCCTAAGTTTTTTTTTAAGACTGGGTAGAAAATGATGGCATAACCCTCTATTGTATTTCTTCCTGTCCCGGAAGTGTCTAGTAATTCTAGCTCAGCTGTCTGACACCTTTAGAAATGCCAAAATTTCACACTCCAGTTGCTATACAATTAAGAATTCAAAACGGATTTTACTGGGTTTTCCACTGACCTGAAAAGCAGCCCCATCTTTCAGAGTCTGAAGAAATATAATCATCTATCTAGAGCAGGAAGACTGGCATTTTCCCCGCTCCCTGCCACTGGACACGTATTTTAATATTATTTTATTTTGACAATTATTCTGCAAGGGGGGTATTATAAACAGCCTTTATTTTATAAGAAAATCGAGCCTCAGACAACTAAGGTGATTGCCTGACTCTGGCTCAAAATGGAAAGAATGTGGCAAGTCTGACTCTAACACCTATAAGCACTCATGTTCATGACTTCCCTTTCAGAGTAAAATTCAGCCTTAAACTATTTTATTGCATCTAGACAAACAAACAAACAAACCCCTCCATTATCTTAATTGGGCCAATCCAGCTGTAAACTGAGGTATTTTAGACTCACCATCTAGGGCGGTGCAGGCACTCCCACTCACGGAGAGCTGAGCTCTCAGACTGCCTTCAAAGCGACTGAGGCCGAGCCCGCCATGCACACATTTCCTTATGGAGTTGGAGAGGCACAGCAGCATGCTCTGGGTGCAGCCGCTGGCCTCTGCGCAGAGATCACCAATGCTGCGGGGCCATTGCCGAGGGACAGCACGCCGACACGTCCTCGAGATGCAAGTACGGCCCGCTCTCAAGCTCTAGAGGGGCCTCTCCCGGGTCTGTTAGATCATCCAACAGACGTCTGGGGCGTGAAACTAATTTCCTGGTTTACTTAGCCCATTTCTTGATGACCAGCTGGCCGATTGTCCCCTCCACAACTAGAGCTCCTTGGATAACTGGAACCAGGGTTATGAACAGACCCTTGGTGCCTTGTCGACTGCCTTCAATGCCCTCATTTTCCATTCCCGAATATCTATCTGCAAGGTCTTGATAATGAAAAACAGCTAGCTATCGGTTATCACAAAATCAAGTGCAAATACGAGCAATAATTTTTAGTCGGAATGACTAGCTACTATGTCCCCTGAGGGTTCCTCGTTTTCCAGATGGACACATTTATAAGCATTTCAGCAGCCTGGACGGGGAGGGAGCCGAGCACTGCCACAAAGGCGCCCAGAGCAGAGCGTCCGCCAGCCAGTGTGAAGGGGACAGGGTGAACTCACCACTCCGGACACGGCTGTGCCCGCAGACTGATGAATTCTGGCATTTCCCCTCTGCTGCTGATGCAAGATCAACCTTAGGTGACGTCGGTGCTGTCTGCGCCACAGCCGCACTCTGCCAAGCTCAGGGAAGTAGGGCTGTGAACACTCCCATATGGAAAATACTTGCAACCCCCACGCACTCTGTGCTGCAGAAAGACGGCCGCTCGCTTCCTGTGGAAGGTGGCCGGGGCCAGGCTTTTGCCAGAAGAGCAAGGGGAATCCGTTCCAGACTAACGGGTGCCAGCGCTTGGCAGATGTGTCAACGAGGACTTGGTGTAAGGTGACGCTTTTCAGAACTCAGAGAGAATAAAATTGTCTCAGGGTTTCGAAGGTTTAGGTGGATCCAAGGGTGTGTGTCCCTATGTCAGCTGCTTGAACAGAGGAGCTAGATTTCAACCCTGCCTGTGAACTCTCCTGGCTTCTCCATGTAACATGGTTTCAATAGGAACATTTGCTCCACAGGCCCAAAGAGAGAGGGACAAAAGTTATCTCTAAAAGATTCTAGTTCAGATCCAGACAGGATGTGCTTGTGATTCAGCACTGGGTGATATGTGGAGGCACATATTTCAATGACAGCTCACTCGGTATGGGAGACACACACCTCTGGGAACAGGGTGGGAAAGGTCAGAAGAGAAAGATATAAACTCAGTGTCATCCCTTGTTTTTGAACTGCTGATCGGGGAGTCGGTACAGAAGCTACAGCACCAGCAAAACAGACATAAAGGAACGGGGGAAGGGAAGAGGCAGGCTGGAGGGAAATACAAGCCAGCTGTGTTACGCCGAGGCCTCGGGCACTTGCCCCGAGACAGTGGCTCTATGCACACAAATGCAGTCTGGGCTGCGAGCCTTCTCCCGAGTACCCCATTGCATTTCATCCCAAACCCCTAGCAACACATATGAATGCAGTGCATTGACTAGCTACCTACTGACCTGCCAAAAATCAGAGATATAATCATAGGCAATTTACTTCACTCTCAAAGTCAGAGTTTTCTCCAACTCTACTTATGTGGCTCAAAGGTCACTCTGCCTGGGACTTTCTTTGACCACCCTTATTTCAGAGACCATCCTGCTCGCCCCTCGTCATGTTTTTATTTTTCTTTGTAGCCCTTGTGGCTCCCTAACCTAGTGTCCTTCTCATCTGGTTCCTCTGAGAAGCAGATGCCAGGATGAGGCTAAACCTGTAGAAAGGTTGTTAGGAAAACTGTGCACATGAGAGGTACATGGGGAGAGAGTCAAGAGACTGCCCATGGGTGTGTTCTAGAAGTGGGTTGGTCTAGACATAGATGCGTTCCAGGAAAAGGCTTGTGTAGACGTGGGTGTGTCCTAGACTCAGGTGTGTCCTAGACCTGGGCCTGTCCTAGACCTGGGTGTATCCTAGGCGGCTGTGCAGTCCAGGGAAGATTTGTCAAGCCAGTTAGGGGATTCTTGAGCTAAAGTCACCCACAGGAGAGGCCTACATTTTCCAGAAACGGGTCTGCCCTAACGTCACTGCCATCCATGCTCAGTCGCTGGCTGGAAGCAGACTGCAGAAGACAACCTCGGTGAGAATGTCCTGCTGGCAGTCACGGAGCGCAGATCTGGGGTCCCTGGCCAATCTTGTGGCTGAAGATCTGTGGGTTTCGTGGCTGCAGCTCAGGACACATGAGCATATGGTTATTTCTTTACTGTTCGCCCCACCCGCCAGGGTGCTCTCCCTCTGAGCCACAGAGGCTTGGCCTTGCTCTTGACTTCTGCATCCGCTGTGCCTGGTGCCCAGCGAAGAACGATAAAAACCTGTGAAATAAGCAAATGCATCTGAATTATGGGGACAATGCTAGGATCTATCTTAAACACACTACACGATAAAGCATGTTGCCCAGTCCATGGCAAGGGCTTGATAAAAGTTACTCACTCTTTTTAACACAATAAAAAAGTGTCGGCATCACACAGTAAGAAAGCAGAGGCACTCAGAGCTAAGTTAGAGGTTACACTGGCATCGCTTTGTGATGCACACGCTCGGCCCTGACCTTCAACGCACCTGTACCGAAGCAGCAAGAGCATCAAATGCAGACGAACTCAGGATGACGAGGACGGCCTGACTGCCGTTTAGGATACGCATGAGCTTTTGCTCCGTTCTCCAGGCTCTGATTGCCATGGAAAAAGCCTGCCTGGGATCTCCCTGAAATGTTATTTCTTGTGACCATTCATATATTTTCTAGGTCACTGGAGAATTTTAAAAAAGTCAGTACACTCCTCAATCGGAATGCCCTACCTCTTCAGAAAGTGTCACACTCTCAGGAGACAGTTCCCCGGGACTGACTCGTTAAAACTGAAACAGCTGGGGTTTTTTTACATTTAAATGCCTGTTGGTAACATTTCCAGTGAAGAACCTATTGCACTTGGATTGCGATGCGCTGTCACGATCATCTCTAGCGTGCGTTAACAAAAACAGCCACGAGATCTCCTTTCTCTGGGGGTTTCCTTTCTGCCCACAGAATTCAGCATCTGGAAGCCGTATCCAAGGAAGGGGGGGATTCTTCTATAGAGTACTGGAAAATTCACCTGCATACAATAACCGTTTCTTCTTTCCTGCCTTACCCTGAGGAAACAGGCCGAAATACTTTCCAATTCCCACACTCAAGCTTAATTTTAAAGCTCAGTTCCTAACACCCACTTGGCTTCCTCTCTCCCTCTGTGAACATGGGGGTGGTAAAGATCCTGTGGGGTGGCTGACAGGCTGTGTGCCCCAGGCTTCCTGGGCCCCACAGCCTCCAGGCCTAGGACCCACTCAGGGACTCCTGTGGAGTCAAGCGGGCCACATCTCAGAAGCACCTGCTTTTCTCCTGGCGCACAGAAAGAGCTGTGAGCCAGGATGTGATTCCTTGCAGTCAGTACCTTCATGAACTCATCAAAATGCATTAAAAATGTATTAAACTTATAAGGCCATGCGCTGAGTGTGCGTTCCCCTAAAATAGGTATGTTGAGGCCCTAACTTCCCACAGGGTGGTATTAGAGGCAGGGCCTCTGTGAGGTGAGAGGTCAAGAGGGTGCCATCCTCAGGAGTGGGATGAGAGCCCCTGAGGAGCCCCCGCCCCTCCCCCACACGAGGCCCCAGAGCAGCAGCCCTCTAGTGACCTGGCCGCAAAATCTCCGCAGACGCTGACTCCGTCGGGGCCTCCGTTGTGGCCTCGCCCATGTGCATAGCTGGGAGAATTGGATGTGTGCTGTTCATAGCAGCTTCTGAGCAGACCATGCTGCAGTGTGGCATGGAGAGATTCCCACACTGTCAGATGCACATATGTATAAGTGTATCAATTACAGTCTGTGCCCCGATGGTCAGACTGCACCTTGCTATTCCATCTGTACAGCTCCGTAGTACCCTGATGCTTGCTCGTGTCCCTAGTCAGCACAGTGAAAGGATACAATTGTTCTGGATGTAATAATAAGGGAAGAACGTGTTACTATTTTGCCAAATACAACCTGCTAATACTATGTTAACAGAATAATGAAACCCTCCTTTGGCTGAAATAAACAACCCTGGGCTTAGAATGGAAGAACTTTAGAATTAGACACTCTCTTAAAATATTCTAGACCAACCCCTGCATTTACAGAGTGGAAACCCAGAAGAGTGAAGTTGCTAGTCTCATCTCACACGCACGTCTAAAACCCGGGCCCACGGTCTGCCTCTGATTCCCCCCTTCCCTCTGCTAGCTCCTCCTGCCTCCTGCCTCCACCAACACAGCCAGCCACGGGGCACGGCCACGCCCCCTCTGGGGACACACGGTAAGTAACACCTGTCTGGACACAGCTGTGTGTCACCTGTGTGCCTGCTGTACTCACCGCAGGGCAACGAGGGTGAGTGAGGGCTGATGCCAGGAAAATGTGGAGCCAGAAGGCCAAGGCCTTTTCCGCAATGCTGGAAGTTTTACTTCCTCCATAAAACACTGTCTCAAACCGAAAGGGATCCTCTTGTCCAAGGGGAAGGGACTAAACACACCGACTGTATTGAAGAGTGGACCTGCCTCGTTCGCTACAAACCTCCTGCTCTGTGTCCCCTCCTCACATGGCAGCTGTGTTCTCCGAGAAGGGGTCTAGATATCAGTTCAGGTGGCTGTGCTCCGCCCCTGGTTGCAGGCGAGGGAACAGAGCAGAACAAAGCACCAGAGCCCATCGCTCCCAGGGACAGTGCTGTTCCAGTTCCGTGAACGTCTGATCGGCTTTGCCTGCCGTGGGCGCAGGACCATGGCGACTCTCGGCTTCCTCCGGGCTGCAGGCCGCCATTCTGCCTGCCGGGGGCGCTGTTTCAAAGAAAAACGTCAGCTTCGTTTGCAGCTGCTGCCATTGCATTAGAACGACTGTGACTGATTTGATAAGGAGAGTTCTTGTGAAACTAAAGAATTTGACACAGGAGGGCAAAACTTGGACAAAACAATTTAATCAGAAAACTTTGATTTTTAAAATATACAACAAGGCTTTCACATGCATTCCAGGGATATTGTTTGCCAAGAGTTATTATTTTTTTCCCAGTACATTTCCAAGCTCAGCACTTGTTTCACAGAGGGAAGAAAGACTGGAGAGAAATAAACCATTAAGAATGAGAAATAAACTCGGAACTTCTGCCTTTGTGTATACGTATCATTCTTGGGAGTATTTCTATCACTGAATACTTTCCAACAATTTTATTACTCTATCCAAAAAAATGCCTTATTTTCCTCTTTTCTTTCCACCGTGAAGTGCATTTCAACAAGGAATTTCAACTGGAAAACAGGGCGCCCTGAATATTTTCATCACCTTGACAAAGCAATGTGCTCTCCACGGCAACTTCCTTTGCTGGGGCTCAGGGCTGCAGCCAACATGCCTCAGGCAAAGGACACGATGCTATTTTCCTGTTGTATTCTTAAAGAACTATTTTAAAAACAAGCCAGTCCGAGAGGTCAGGTTGTGTGTGTGTGTGTGTGTGTGTGTGTGTGTGTGTGTACTACCACGGAGGCCTGTGTCTGTCAGTTCCCCGAGGGGTAGGAGAACAAACGTGGTGAATCCCCAAACGCCTTGGTGTGCTCCGTCAAGTGCGAGCCCAACCCGGGCAGCATAATTCAGAAGCAGCCAGTCTGCATTGTGAAGCTCTCTGGACATCCTCCTCGGGTCCCCCCACCGTCCCTCAGGTTCCCCCCCACCGTCCCTCGACCTTCAGAAGGGCACAGAGGTGCCAGTACTTGAGTACAAAAGAGGTATCACCGCACTTGAAGAAACAAGACTGTTTCGGGGACAGTGTTTCACAGCAGGCCGGTGGCGCGTGTCCTGGAACGGGGCCACAGGCCTGGTTCAGCCGCCCGGTGTGGCCTTGGGTGACCTCGCCTCCCGGAGCTGTGCTGCTCTGTGCAGGGAGGGCGTGCCACAGACGAGCCTCGGAGGCCCTTTCGGCCCCTGCGGTTCCGAAGGACCTGACACGGAGAGCTGCTGCAGCCTGCGTTCTGTGGAGAATTAAAGGGAACCATTTAGGCCCCCACAGCCTTCACGTCTGGGTGTTTCGGGCGAGCACCTCCTGCTCATTGCTGTTCACTGATGCCCCACGGCCGTGGGCAGGCTGCGTGAACTTGCATTGGTTGACAGGGTGACAGGGTCGTGAGGTGAGCGACAACAACCTCACACTGCCCTGGTCACGACACAGCGTCTGAACCAGGAGAGGATATGATAGCCCCAGACCACACAGCAAGCTGAGTGTAAAAACCTGTTTTTATTTTTGGAGCCACGTTTTTTTCCAAAGCTGATAACAGAAGTGCATCGTGAACTCTGGGTGCTGCAGATGGGCCCATTGGAAGATAACAGTGCCCTCAGATGAAGGCCCACGCGGGGGAAACCGTGATTCAGGTGCTGACAGAAACACGCCTTCCTGTTGCTGGCCACTGACCTCACAGAGGCCCTCGAGTTTCCAATCGCAGCCCAACGGGGCTCAGGCCACAGGTGTCTACGCATGTCTGTTCTTTTGATCTCGTTTTTAATGTTCTACTTGTATTTTAGTTTCCCTAGCTCTGGTTCTCTTTTTTATTCATATCTGACCACTGCTTTACAGTATATGCGAGATTTCACATTCCCTTTTCTTTTTTAAGTCTGTACTTTAAATAATCCTTTGTAGGATGAGGTGAAGTTGTGTTGGTTAGCCTAATATTTCCTAGGACTTCAACAATTGAGAGAACTGAGTATTTTTAGGAGAAAACATGAGATGTTTTCAAAGTGAGATAGTCTTATGGAAGAGAGAATGCATATTTCTGTGGGCACAAAGAACAGAAGTAAGACCAGTGTGTGGCAATTATGGGGAAGCAGATCTAACACATTGCCATGAAAATTTCTTAACAGTTAAAGAAATCTTAAATAGCAAAAGGCCGCCCCACAGAGCATCAGGTTTTCCACCCTTCCTGTCACCATGTTGACACAGAGGTTGGGGACAGTTCTTCGGGGGAGGGAGGCTGGACCGGATGGCATCCCCAGCCTCCCGCAGTGCTGAGACCGCAGTAAAACGTGTACCACGCGAGGAAGACGACGCACAGGCTCGCGAAGCCGCAAGTCCTCCCCGAAGCTGGCAGCGGCCACAACAACAGCACTAATGGCCATAATGACACAGCCCGGGCCTTTACAGTGGCTTTTATCTGGGGCCTAATCAAAGACACCCAGGATAAGTACTGTTTCTCATCCCAGTTTTACAGATAAGAAAATTAGAATGTTCCAAAGTGAAGTAACATGAGGGGCGATGGAATCACTCAAGCTCACACATCAGCGAGAAGCAAGCCGTCCCCTGGTGAAGCCAGCAGCTGTGATTACCTAACATATGGTGACTGGTGACACGCCACGGTATTGAACTTGACCTTCTGCTGTTTAACAAAATGTTGTGCTGCCAAGCCTTGAGGAGCCCAGTAAACATGACTCTTGAACTCCCTGTTTTATGTGAGGGCACAGGACCCTCAGGGACTCCCTCTCTCCTCTTCCCCCCCGCACCCACCTTATTCTTTCAGACCAGCTGCTCAGCGGTGAAGAACCCTGCCACAGGCCGCACTGAGTACATGTCTCCACAGCTTTGCAATCAGAGAAAACAGGGATCTTTCCTGCAGATTGTAATTTGAAAACTCCTGGGCAAGGGTGCCAATTAGCCCCAATCACTTCAGACCCATCACTGTGGCCAGAAAAAGGGGAAACACCCCACTGGCAGTTTCACCCATGCCGTGCTTGTGTGGTCTGCATCTGTTCTGGAAAGCAGAGAAAGACTTGTCCTCATTGATATTTTCTCAGTGGAAGGAAATGAAAGATATATTAACCACACTTCCAAGTACACTTTTACCAGCTTTTTTCAGATGTGCACATAAATCAGGTTTTCTCTCTTTTTAGGAGATCATCAAAAATATTATAGTTTTATCTCATTATCGGGCACTGGGGTCCATTACAGTCTTTCCTTCCTGACGGACTTTTATCATTCCACAGACAGCAGTGAGCTCGGCCAGGATATTATCACTGCACTTCCAGTTCTGACTGTGAGAGGCTGCTCAGGACAGAGGGGTGCAGAGCGCGTCTGAGCTCTGACCGCAGACCGTGGCCTTCCAGCGACACCGCCGGTCACGGCCATGTCTTCCTGGGTGTCTTCATCTGCTCTCCGAGGACCTGCACATTTCAAGGTTCCAGGAAAAAAGAAAAAGAATAAAGGGTCGTCTTGTTAAGTGTCCATGAGGTGACCTATGGTAGACACTCCTTCGGGGTTGAACAGCTCTGTGGATCCCTACTGTGTGCCACCGTGTCAGCTTGACAGGTAGAACCACCGACAGGTGAGACACACCCTTCATGGAACATTCCTCGCAGATTGTGAGGCAGACGGGAGGTAAGTAGGCACACGAACAGGCAGGACACTCATGGGCTGTGACTGACGTGAGGTGCGTCAGCAGCTCCCTGTGCCCAAGGTCAGCGGGGGCTCCCGGAGGCTGAGAAGGCGAAGTCTGACCCGGGGCACAGAGGCTGAAGAGGAGTTGACCACTTGGAAATGCAGGGGACGAGCGTCGTTGGCCACCCTTGGCAGTGCCAACACCATGCGCCGTGTCACTTCTGTTGTGGGGGACGATCCTGTACCCGGGAGCAGTGGCCCTGGCCTCTCCCACTGGAGACAAGCAGAGATGCGTCCTATCCCCCCATGTGACAGTGTTTCTGGCCTTTGCCAGAGGGCCCCTGGAGAATGGTACCACCCCGGTTGAGAAACACCGTGCCAGGTGAAGGGGGTGGAGGACACAGGGCTTTGGACAGCATGAGGTGCCATGAGTGAGCCGGGACGGGTCGCCTGTGGTCTGCAGGCCTTGGCAAGAATTTGGATTTGATTTTATGTGAATGGTAAGCCTTCGAACAACTTTAAGTTGGGGAATAATACGTCTCTATTTGAAACAGCCCCTGTGGCTTCTGTGCAGGAAGTGGACCCAAACCCAGGAGGACAGATGCGATCTTGGGCCCAGGGGCTGGGGCCCAGTGTCACCCGGAGCACGAAAGGGGGTTGAAGGGAGAGCTTGGTGCAAAGCTGGGGAAGGTGGCGTCCCAACCACTGGCATGTGGGCGTGTGCAGGAGGGAGTGGTGGGCGGTGACTACGGTGTTCTGGTGACCTCGTCATGGAGTCACAGCCTGAAGACTTCTCTGGAACTGCTCTGACTGGGCTCATCTTCTTGCATAGCTACAGTTCCCCCTACAAATCTTCTGTGTATAATTCCCAATTAATCATCTTGTTCAGGGACATCCAAAGGCTTCCTATTAGAGCCCCACATCAGCCTTGTTTATTCCTGTGTCTAAAGATTTGCTCTCGAAGTACCCACGTCTCTTCTTCCACGCCGTCCAGCACACCCGCTGGTGTGCCCTGCAAGCGGAGGCCCCTGTCCAAGCTCCTCCAGAACCTCCCCCCACACTTCCGGTCCACTCAGATGTCTCTGTTCTCTAGAAACATCAACAAAACTTCCCACTTTTCACTCCATCCAGGGAACACACACTTAGCAAGCCTCTGTACCCGGCACCATGCTACGCCCTAGAAATACAACAAAAGACAGATACGGTCTCCGCTTTCCGGGGCCTTCAGTGAGTAAGGAAGTAAACCCCACCAGCCTCACCATTTCCTTCGAGCAGTTAGGAGAACAGGAATGTGTCTGCAAGCTAACCCTGAGTCAGGCCCCTTCTGCAGCCTTGGGTGGCTCCCCTGCCCAGCTCAGAGTCCTCGCCCCGTGCCTCACCTAGCTGTGCTCACCTCCTAGCTCTGTGTGGTCACAGCTGCCACCCCGCTCCTCACCGGGGATAGGGCGGGTCTGGCCACAAGGCAGCACATTTCCCGAAGCCCAAGTCATGGCCACTCCAGAATAATGGTGACCTTATTGGTGACCATGTGAGCATGGGGGTACGGGTGATGTCAATGCTGGCTAGGCCTTGGCTGATCAGTGTGAGGTGGTCTCTGGCACACCAAGCCTATCCCTGCATGCAACCCTACGCTGCCCTGCGGGGCAGAGACCCTTCTTCGTAAATTTGGGTCCATCCAGAACCACTGAGTCCCTGCCACACACACCCCTCGAGGACAGACAGCAATTCTCAGAGGCAATGCACTTAAAACCTGCTCTGTGACCATCCTCACGACAGTTTTCTGGGGACTCCTGCCATTAAAACCACATGGGTTTTAAATGTATTTCAAATGCCTCTTTCTGTCCCAGCACACAGGGCAGGGCTGGTTTTCCTTCTCTCCGTGTGTGATTCAGACTGACCTTTTGACACTCAACCTGTAACCTATGAGACATCTACATTTAAAAATTCAGTCCTTAGATATGCCATGAACTGGCAGGAAGTCTGACACTGTACGATTTAAAAAGCATATGGCCAGGGTTGAGTCAAATTCTTGAGCAGGGTGAACCGCATGGGCATTCTTCTGCAACCTCCACACGAGGAAGGCGGCGAGTGTGAGTCCATGACCCAGAGTCCAAGTCATTCTTTCAGGAGTAAAGGTGGGCCTTGCTCCGTCCTATGTATTTGCATAGGGATGCTCATACAACGCTATGAGTGTTGTAATAGAGATAAGCCAAAAAACGGTGAAGGAAGGGCAAGTCTGTCTCAGGTTATGAAAGGCCCCACTGAGGACACGGGTGTCGGGCAGAGACTTGCAGGATCTGGCAGGGACCCCGCTGGATCTCAGGACAGCTAGGAGTCATGCACGGCTAGTGTGGGGCACATGGGCGAGAACGCAGACAGGGTTGGCCATCTGGGGCCAGACCCGAGGGGCCCTCCTGCTGCGGGGGAGCCCCCGACAGCATCTTGGGCTCCGCAGGAGACTGCAGTCCTGTTCACACGTTAGGGAGAGATCAGTAGTAGAACGGAGGCTGGACTGGAGGGGAAGGAAGTCGAGGCTATTGCAATAGTTCGAGGCGGGTGACATGAGTCAGGAGAGAGGATGACAACTTGACGGTCTGAGTGAGAGTGGAGATTTAAGAGCAGTGGGTGTGAGATACTTCAAGAGGTAAGAGTCAATAGAAGTTGATAACAGGACCGAGGAAAGGAAGGAAATGAAATACAGGATGCCTGTGTGTTTGAGAAATGGAATGAAAATGGGCTGGGTTGCAGGTGGAGGGGGGATGGTGTCTATGCGAGCTATGTTGAAGGTAACTGCAGAAGTCCAAATGCAGATGCTGTTGCTTGAAAGGGCGTAACCTGAAGATGTACTGTGCATTTGGGAGTCTGGGGTGAACGGGACACCTGGAAGGCAGGTCCCTGATGGGGAAGAGACTGCTCTCGGACACATGGAGAATGTTAAACAACTAAACCGGTATCCATGGAGACTCACAGGACACAGCAGGGGAGAGGAGCATGTAATACGTGGCAGGCAGGGGGTCCGAGAACCAAGAGACGGACGAGGCACTGGGGAAACTAAGGGGAGTTCACGGTGTCATTATTATCATTTTTTAAATGTAGAGTTTTTATCCTCCTCTTCCTCCAAAAGTTTTAAATCTCTTGAAGGCAGGAAACATGTCTCAAATTTCACTGAATTTCCTTTAGTGGCTAATTCAGTACCAGGAACATAGTAAGTGCTCCATACATTCTCCTTGATTCAGTTTGAAGCACTATTCACTCAAAGCAACCTAAGATGCTTCTTTGCCCTGTTTTTTCAGATAGACTTGGGGCTACCTATGAGATTACTTAAATCAATGTTACAATCTGTAGGTCCTACCTGAACCCGCTTTGAATGAGTTCTACAACCTTATTTACTACTTACTGAGGTAACATTAATACTACAGACAACCGTGGGGTTTTCTTTGAGTCCTCTTCCTAAGAAACAATTTATCACGAAACCAGGTTTAACCCAATTCCCAAGCAGCACGCAGCGTGTAACTGGAAACCTGTTCGAAAGCACGGTAAGGAGGCAGCCACATGTTTCTTACCACCATTAGCCATTAACTGGGTCAGCACGTTTATGAAAGCTTTCATTTTATTAACAGCCTCGAAACAACCGGTTGGGGACTCCACATCCCCGCAAACAGGTCGTCGTGACTCGCTGGCAGCTGAAGGGTCTGCGGCCAGAGACCCACTGCTCCCAAGGACCGCCCCCCCAGCCTCAAGCCCGCGTTTGGCGGATTCGCCTCCCTGAGCTTAGAAAATTTCGGGGGGAAGACCGAGGGCTCCGGAATAATCACCTGCGCGGAGGAGCGCGCCCCTCCACGTAGCGGCACCGGGAGCCCTACCTACAGCCACCTTACCCCGGCCCGGAGACCCAGCGGTCCCCTCCCGCCTTCGGGAAGATGCTTCGGACCTTGGTCTCGCGGGATCTCGCGCCATCCAACCCCCGCGGGAATACCGCCCGGTCTGGGTCCAGACCCAGGAACTCCGGGCGGGGCGGGGTCAGCTGGGGCGGGCGGGGGCGGGGCCAGCCCGGGGAGGCGGGGCGCGCGCGCGGCGCAGAGGGGCGGGGCTGGCGGGACCTGTTGATCGCAGGTGTCACTGCCCGGACAGGCCCCGGGGGTGTCGGCGTGTGCGCATGCTCCGTGCGCGGGGTCGTGCTCTGAGCGGCGGAGTCCGGCCGCCGGTGCTCCAGTTCCCCGCGCGCTTCGGGGACGGTCGTGGCGGCGGTCGGCGTGTCAGCCTGGTGTCGGCGTGAGGCAGCGCCGGGCCAGCGGGAGGGAGCTCCGCGGGGGAGGCAGTGCCGAGCACAGGTAAGTCTCCGGAACTGCTCCCTGGATGGAGACCCAGCGACGTGCGCCGCCCGCCGGCCCGCCTGGGACACCCCGGCTCCAGCCCCGCGACCCCGTGCGCCCCCCACTCCCGCGTTTCTGGCCGGGCCGGAGGGGCCGCGCTGACCGGGTCGCGGTGGTGGCGCTGCTGGGTTCGCGGCGGGTGGCGGGAGAGGACCCGAGTCCCTGGGGGCGCTCCGGGCGGTGGATGCGGGCGCCTGCCCCCTGCCCCAGGCACGGCCCCGGAGCAGCACCTCTCGGAGGGGCCTGCCTGGATCCGGGGCCCTCGTGGGAGACGACAGGTGACTGGGTCCTGGAGAAGCTTTGGGCCGGCGTTGGCTGGGTGGTAGGAGTCACCTACAAAGTTAATGTTTAGCTTTTAAACGTTCACTTATGGAACGTTTACCGAAGTGTTTTAAACGTCGCAGAGCAGGAAGTACCTGCACAGGTGTCGGAGGGAGGGTCCCGGAGCCTGCACTCCGCGCGCGGTCTTAGATTTTGTTATCCCGCTACAAGTTTTCTTTATCAGCGCAGTCTGATTAAGGCTTGCAAAATGCGCTGCAAAGCTCTGTGTCACACAGCAGGGTTTGCCAAATGCTGCTTTATCTAGGGGAAAAAAAAACCCAACCCAGGTCTTTTTTTTTTTTTTAAGGAATTTTCAAGGCTGTTTTTTGAGGGATGTTTAACAGTAAACTTAGGAAGTTCTTTGTCATGAGGCGCTGATTCACTTTTAGTTCTGGCCTCAAAAGAAAAGCATCGCTAATTCTCAGAATTTAAAAGGAGTAGTCATCTTACACAACATTCTGACTGAAATGAACTTTTGGCTAAATTGATACTCGTTAGCTTTTTTTCCCATTTTTTTTAAGTTCCATGATGATGGTCTAGGCAAAGGTCCTCCTGTTAAAGAGAAATCACACACACACACACACACACACACACACACGCACACAACTTTGCAAAAGTAATATGTGATTTATCTGCCATTGTCATAAGAATTCCAAATAGATTAACTCACTGTTGGTAGGAGTTAATTATAGCCTGAAAAAAACAAGTTTTTTGTTTGTGTTTTACATTTTAGAGGATTTTAAAACTAGCTGTTTGGACAATTTGACCAGGCTCGTGGTTACTGCTCATAAGCCACGGAAGTGATTTATTTGAATATGTTCCCCGATTAAACTCACTGGTGGCTATGTGTATTCTTTCCTATAATGTAAAAAGTAAGTGTCCAAGGACAGACCTTCCTTTTTCTCCACTACTTTTTGAGAAAAATATTTTACAAATGTATGGAGATGGTAAATTGTTCATGAAACTTGGTACTAGTAGGCACTCCATTAATATTACTTTGTCAAGAAGATATTAAAAGTAGTTTTTAAAAAGATAGATATTTTAGTGGGAGAGAAGCCCCCTTTTCTACCTAGTTTATTTTTTTCCTTAAAAAAAGAAAAGAAAATCGCAGAACTCTTACAGTTTTTGGTATGTATGCTGATTCGAGATCTTTTATATTACTTAGTGTCAAATGTTGATTTTAAACTGTGTAGCACCAAGAAATACAAATTTGGAATCATATGGTTTAGAAGTCTGTGTTAGCAGGACAAAGACTCAAACTGAAAATTCCGATCTATTTTAAGGTGACGTGCACATTTCAAAGCCAAAATCAGAGTTATTTTGCCTGCAGGGACGGTTTCAGATTCACTCACCTACTATTCTGCAGAAGACGTCGCTTTACCCTACAATTTTCCAAAAATATGTTTGAAATCTATAAAGTGGCAGATGAAGCTAGTTTACAGAGATGTGTAGTTACTGAAATACTTAGGAGATGTTGTTATTTGACAGCTTTAACTATAAGGTGTTTCTTAATTATAGACCCCAGAGACCGCCCGCAGCTGGGCAGCTGGCGTGCTGCGTCCGCACGTATTTGGGGCGGTGTGTGCTGGATGCACCGGGGCCCAAAGGGCCATCAGTGCGGCCTCATGTTGCCCAGCAGCCCTTGGATGAAGGGAGGGGTGTGCTAATGTTGGTCATCCTTGCAGAGCCAGCTAGAAACCCGTGATGACGCCCATGTGAAGTTAGCGTATTATTATTAGTTTTGCACAGAGGTGACAATGTGAGAAAGTGTTGGGTCGCAGCATATGCATGCAGTAGGGGCAAGAAACGGACACAGCCTGTGCAACCACAGAGGAAATCTTCAAAGGTTACTTAAACTTTACATGACTGTATAACATCCTAAACTTGGCAAGTTATTACACATTTTATTTTTAACAGGAGGAATTTGACATGTATAGAACATTTAGGTAAAAAGTATCTGTGCTTTGTTTTTTCCACATTAACCCATATCTTCCTCTTGGGAGTTCTTAAACTGGGCTCCAGAATTAGAACCCTGGCCTGTGGTCAGAGCCAAATGGGAACATAACTGACAAATGGGTGGCATTAGGCTGCCGGAAGTCCCCGGGGGCACACCCAGGAATGCCGGGAAGCCCCATGCTTCGCACACTCCTCTGTGAGGGTTTGTACTGGGTTGGGTAAAGGGAGGACTGGGTAGCTAAGGGCACACGGAGACAAGGCATGCACCCCGACGTCTGCAGTGTCAGGAGAGTACCAGGTGGTGGGTGCACTCTGCCACCCCCACCCCCCCGGGGACAGTGATACAGCAGCGAGAGGGTTCTCAGGGGCTCAGACATGGTGACGGCACCATCAGGGGAACATGTTGGGTGCTCTTGTTATTTTTTTGTGGCTGGAGGAATCTTCATGTTATTTGTGACTTTGCATCATTGTTAAGGATGTTTGCAGTGATGTTTCTGAAAAGCTTTATGGGTACTAGCCCCCCCTTCCTTATCTGCAGCTTTGGCTTCCCCCCTTTCAGTTACCCATGGTCAGCCTCAGCCTGAAAACATTAGATGGAAAATTCCAGAAAGGAACAGTTCGTGAGTTTTCGCCGTGCACTGTGCTGAGCAGCCCGACATTGCGCACTGTCCATTGCTGACCCAGAGAGTCCCCACCTCTGTCTCAGCATCCCTACGCTGCAGGTGTCCCCTGCCCGCTGGTCACTTAGCTGCCATCAGATGTCACACCCACTGCCCTGGGACCGCAGTGCGCATGTGCGAATCACCCTCGGTGTGCTCAGCAACGACCCCGAAGCAGCAGAGCAGCGGTGCGGGTAGTGCGGACGCTCCAGAGAAGATGGAAGTGCTTCCTCTGAGTGAGCCGTGGATTTTCTTGCCTTCCTGTGCTGAGGCTGCTAAGATCTGCAGTAAGAAGGAGTCTTGTGTCCGTGAAGTTGTGAAGGAGGAACATTTGTGCCAGTTTGCCGAGGGAGAGGGGGGCATGTTCACACAGTGTTTCTTGCAGTTTATAACTTCTCTGTTATTAGTCGTTGTCTTTTACTAAGTGCCTGATTTACCAGTTAAACTTCATCCGAGGTGAGCACCTACAGGGAAAATCTTAGTAGATGTCGGGTTCGGCACTGTCCACAGTGTCAGACATCCACCCTGTGAGGGGCGGGGGCTGTCGTAGGTCGACTTTTTCTGAATTGAATCTTCCCTGTTGCTTACATGCCAGCGTCAGAGTCCTGCCCGTGTGTTTCTGATGCATCGCCTGCAGGGTCTTAGCTCAGTGCTCTTTCTCTGGTCCAGTTGGAACGTGAATGTTTAAATCCAGCTGTGCAGTGAAGCATTCCCAAACAGTGTTTTGTAAATGAGAATTTTCCACATATTACATTTTCTTAGAGTTTATGTAGCTCTATACGTGAAATTGCTTATTTTCTATTAAGAATGATTCATTACAAACTTTACGATTTGGACATTGATGCTTCAGAGTGCGGTTTGTCCGATCCCACTGAGTCCGGAGGAAGGCTGGAGTCAGACTGAGACAGCGGCTTAAGGAACTGCGGAAGGACGGCAAGAGGGATGTGAAATGTCATGTCACACGGCTGCTCACGTGACTCGAACATTGGCTTGTGTTGTTAAAACGATCTCACACCAAAACCAGTGCTGTTGCCCTCGTCGCGCCGCCTCGCGGGTCCTGCGTGCCTGCTGGGTGTCGGGTGTCTGACCTGTCCATGGTTTGTGACTCTGGCCGTGACTCCGGGCCCTTTTGTGTGAGCAGAGACTCCGGATGAGGGCGGGCCTGCGTTAGGGGTTGAGGAGCTGAGTCCCTGCTGTGCCCTGGACACCCGACCGGGGTGGAGGACGTGACTGGGGCATCCTGAGGCAGCATCGGAGCAGGGGTTCCGTCCGTGTCGGGGGGCCACCGGAACCCCGCAGACACTCTTTACCTTGGCTCCCCTGCAACCCTCTGCCTGCATAATAAACCCGGCCCCTCTCTGGACCTCCAGCTAAACGCATTTTCCAGACGAGCCAGCTGTTTGGGTCCTGGAAGGGTCTTCCTTCTCTGTGGGGCTGCTACGTGGGCCAAGATCGCCCAGCCTCCATGCCAGTCCACACCGACCCCGACCTTGTCGCCAGGTGGACAGGTCACTCCTGGACCCTGAGCGAGGGGTCGTCTCTGGTAGGAACGCTGACTTCAGAGGGCTTGTTGATGGAGGTTTCACTTCACTGCCTGAGTTTCTATCCAGTAAGTGTTCAGTGAGGACCTGCCGTGTGCTGCGCACCATTCCAGACGTGTGGACTCACCTCACGGGCCACGAGGATGGGGAAAAGACACGACAGTGCACACAGTCGGCCACGCGGCGTGCAGCTGCTGCGAAGGAATGCTGGGGAAAAGGAGCACAGAACAGCAAGGGGAGTGGGGGTGTGGGGTGGTGCTGGGCTGCAGTTTAGGTAAGTGTGGGCTTCATTTGGAAGCTGATTCTTGAGCAGAGAGACAGGAAGGGACCCAGGGAGAGGCCACGTGGGTGTCAAGGACAAGTGCACTCCAGGCAGAGGAGTGCCGGGCAGAGGCCGCAGAGCAGGGTTTCACACGGCATGTTCGGTGATAGCACTGTAGCCGAGGGCTCAGGCGCAAGGGTGGAGAAAGGGCAGGGAGACTGGCTAGGGGCAAGGCGATGGGCAGGTGTGGCATACAAGAAGTAGGCATTTGGCCTCTGGCCCCATTTCCCATCCCACAGCTTCTGCACCCCTTGGAATCTTGGGAAATGATACGTGTTTCTAGTGTGGGAATGAGGTGACCTGTGCCAGGCTCCTGGGCAGCCTCAGTGTGGAGCTGGTTGCCAGGAGAACATGTGTGTGATCAGAAGAGTGGACTTCCAGCCTCCTCGACCTTCAGGGAGGGGCGGGTGGAGGGCGCTGAGTTGATCACTAAGGGCCTGTGAATCTGGGCTGGGGAACACGCGGGGGTTGGGGCACGAGGGCACATGTCTGCAGAGGGCCCCAGCTCCCTGCCCTACCCACACCCCTCGCCCCTCACCCCTCTTCCAGCGGGCTGTGCCCGAGTGACATCCTTTCCTCATAAACCTGAAGTCCAGCCAGTAAGCTGTGCCCTTCTGAGTTCCGTGAGCCATGCCAGCACATTCAGAGGACCTGTGGAAGTGGTCATAAGAACCCCAGTTCGTAGGGTGTTTTCCCTGTGCTTACTTTCTGGCTTGATTGTCCGAACTCATTGTAACTGGACACACACACACTGCCCTTGCTCAGGTGCTCACAGAGAGGTCCGTGTTTCCACACCTGTTATCTCACCCAGACAGGATTTTACCGCGTTTCTGCCTTTTGCCTTTGTCACAGAAACGTCCCGCTGTGTGACGTTCCTGTCCATGGATGCTGGTTTTGTTTCCTTCCTGTCTCCCCGCGCCTGCCGATGCATCTCAGTACAGTGCTCTTACTTTAGGGGCATGGATTGTCAGTATTGGCTTTGGGTTTTTTGTTTGTTTTGTTTGTTTTTGTGTTTAGATTGAAGTGTGTTTGCTTTTAATTTTAATAGTTGTGAAGTTGCTACAATATAGTCACTGGGTAGCGGGCGCGTCATTACATTTCATGTCAGTCAGCAGGAAAGAAGAGTATGGGGCTCCATCCCTCCCCCCCAGGGGTTACTTGTAAGTGTTGCTGCCCGGCAGAAACAAAGTAGCTCTGGGTCCCTGTGTGGGTGATCCCAGACCCCTCCCCCTGGACTGGCCTTGTCTGGGAGTGTCGCTGGACTCACTCCCGAGCTGAATGACAGAGAAAGGCCATGAAGTGGTCAGCAAATGGAGAAGGGTCGTGGGGGGAGGGTTGGTGGACACCACGCAGAGATTTCCATTAGCTTCTCCCAGTGGACCCACTTGGGACATGCTGCTGCTCCAGTGCTGCGTTGTGATGACATGTGAATGTCGCCCACCAGGAGGCTCCTGAGAGACCCAGGCTGTTATTGGTGGTCACACGGGCACCCTCAGTCTAGGACGGATCAAAATCCCAGACTTGTGGAGGGAAGCGGGTGTCTAGGAGAAGCCACACTGTCTGCGTAGTTAGGTGCCGTGACCAGCCTCTCCAGTGCTGAGTTATTGCAATACTATCATGATGTTGTTATCACGCTATTATTGACCACACTCTCTGTGCTGTTGCCGCCGTGGGACTTCTTCTACACCTGGAAGTCTGTGCCTCCTCACCCTTCGAGTTTTCCGTGATGGGTGCCAACACCCAGCAGCTTGCTTTCGGCGGTGTTTGGCGTTACAGTGACATTTAAATGTTTTTTAATGACGAACTGTGTTTTCATTCTCATATTTTAGAACATTAACTCTAATCCTTTTATGATGACATATTCAACATTTTAAATATATATTCACTGTTTGTGTTCAAAGAGTAAAGCAGGGGTTTCTCGATTAACCTTCACCTTCATGTACATGTCTTGCTCTGTTGTTAGAGGCACCTCGCGGCCACACGGATGCGGAATGCGGAGTCGCCACTGACCGCATCACCGGAGAGGGCTGCCTTTCTCGGGGAGAGACCGCCAGGAAGACAGCGGCCAGCGGACCAGGCCACACGCCGACGAGACAGATGGCCGGTGCTTGAAAGACAATGATTTATTCACTGACATTACTTTTAGCAGTTTGGAAAAATCTTTTTCATTTCAATCTATACAAATCTCTTCTAAAATTTAACACGTACAAATCTCTAAGGCCGTGTTTCAAATGCCCTTCTCTAGTTTTGCAAACTTGACGTTTCTGCACCCTTTTCTCACGTGACACAGTCCCCAACACTGAGGCATCAGGCAGTCGTTGAGATGGACTGCGGAGAGTCTGCATGGGCAGGTCCAGACGCCCTTCATTCCATCGGAGACAGCACATCGGTCTAGAGCCTCGGGCTTTCATGCGGACACCACTGTGCGCGCGGGCATGGCGTGGGTGAGGTTCCTGCGGAAGCCAGGCAGCAACCTGGCGCAGGCGTACCAGCCCGGCAGCGTGCTGTCCCTGGCGCCTACCAAAGGCCTGCTGAATGAGCCGGGCCAAAACAGCTGCTTCCTCAACAGCGCTGTGCAGGTGAGGCCTGTGTCTGCCGTGGGTTCACCAGGTGCTGTCCAGGGCAGTCTCTGCCAGTGTGCCTTTACCTCGTGAGTTAAGGATAAAGTTATCATTGACTGGGATGAGTTTTTATGATCACTTTTAGTGGTAGGAAAATGTTTTGGCTGGGCATTTTGGTTATTAGAGCAAATGGAATTGTTTTTTTCCCAACAGAATCGTATATTAGTATGATATAAAAATATCTTTGGATATATAATGATTACTTAGTAAAGTAAGGTTGTTTGTAAAATATATAAAATAATCTTGTTTTGAATCAGCTAGTCTATCCCCCACCCCTGCACATACTTTTTAACAAAGGAAATCCGGGGGACTCCCTATAGACAGCCTAAGAAGCAGCAAGCTCTCGGCATGAAAGGAGAACACGGGGGCCTGGCCTCAGCACGCCCTCCCGCCCTCCGCCCTCCCCCGCCCTCGGGGGAGCCCCCGAGCCCCCACTTCCTCACTTCCTCACATCGGAGCTAATCTGTGCTGCTTCAGCCCTTGCTGGAATCCCTGTGATTAGCGACCATCAGCCCTGCGGTCTGTCTTGGTCCGCGCCCTCTCCTGCGTCTCCTGCAGCATTGCTCGTGGGCTGCAGGTTTCGTGGGACCCTGTGTCCTCCCAACCATCGCTAAAGATGAGGGAGACATACAGCATTGGGGAGTGTTCTGTTGACCCCAGAACACACCTTAGAAGAGTCTGTCTCGGACACACCAGCTCACACAGGTGTTCCAGTGCTGTTCTCCCTGCGGAGGAGTGGGGAGATGAGTGTCGGCCGGGGAGCTCGTGGGTGACGTGATGCAGCTGGGTGCCCAGACGGCCAACTCGCACGTGTGCTCTCAGTCTAGGGGACAAGGAGCCCTTGCGCTGGGAGGGTGTGGACTCGCCTTCACGTTTGGATGCGCGCCTGGCGTCACGGTCTCCCCCGCTGGGAGGCCCCACTGCACCCAGTGCTGCGAAGTGTGCAGGAAGATGCTCATTGAGTGACACGGGACGCGGGTCCTCGTCCGCCAGGGGCCTGGGAGCCACTGCCGCGGAGGGACGTGGGCTGTGGGCCGGCGTGGTGTGGCTCGCACAGGGAGTCGGAGGCGGAAAGCAAGTGTCACGGGGTAGAGGTCCGAGTCAGGACGCGTGTGTGGTGATGGGCATGGAGACGTGTTCCCATGGGAACGCACTTTTTAAAAGACTGTTGCACTGACCTTCACCAGGCAGGTCATTTGCCCATCTCTGGGTCCTTGCCTCACGGTGCCCAGCGCTCCTCCGTGTAGGCCCCGCCCCCCTGGGCTCCTTGCTCCTGCGGGGAGGGCCTGTCACAGCAGTTCCTGTAGCAGGGCTGTCGGCGACGAGTTCTCTCAGCTTGTGGGGGTCTGGGCAAAAATCGCTGTCATTGTGTTTGTTTGATTACCTAATTTTAATCCTCACCCGAGAATACACTTAGAAGGAGGAACAGAGAAAGAGGGAAACCTTGAAGGGTGACCTCCCGTTCACGCTGTGACGTGGGATCGAACCCCCAACCTTTCGGTGTGCAGGTTGCTGCTCCCAGTGAGAGAGCCATCAGGCCCGGGCTCGTTTCATGTTTGAAAGACACTTTCTTCCACCAAAGGTGTCTGTGGTGACAGTATTTCTCTTTCAGTGCTGGAAAGGTTCTGCCCCTCTTCCTTCGGGGGTGGGGGGGTGGGCGGGGGCGGTCTCTCTGGAAAGACCCCCGCTGTCCCTGTCTCTGCACTCTGCAGCCTGTCCTCCCTCCCAGTCCCTGGAGCCAGAAGCTCGGTGATGGTGCGCTTTCGCACTGTGTTCCCCAGGTTTCTGTGTCAGGCTCAGTCGGAGCTGGCTTATAATGACAGCCACACTTGGAAACCTGGGCCACTCTTCCCTCAGACTCCCCTGCCCCCGGGGAAGGGGCCCCTTGGTGTGCGGTGGCGATGAGGGCAGCTCCAGCAGCAGGGGGCAGCGGGCATCTGCCGGCAGCGGTAGTTGCATGGGTGCTGCCCTGGCTTTCCGTGCCATCTCGCGATGCTGCATCTGGGGGGCGAGAGTCTGCCAGGCAGCCAGGGGGTCCCCATGGCAGAGATTGCAGACTTCTCACAGCGACTCTGAGTACCAGGCTGACTTACTTAAACCATGACAGTCTTGCTTGTTTGTTTTGCTTTTGTCTTTTAGTAGAAAATGATGAATGTGTCAGTGCAGCAGAAACACTCCGGTTATTCCTTCGGGTACTGTTTTGTAGTTCTTGCTGTTACAGTTGCCCTCAGGTTAGCTGTAACTGCTGCCCCTCCCCTGCTGCAGCCCGGGGCAGCCCCAGCCCCCTCTTCTCCAGGGACCACCAGCCTCGGCTCATCCTGGCCTCTCACCTGCCCCGTGCTGACCCCTGTTGGCTGCACTCCGACTACACCTGCAGTTGTATTTATTTCCTCTCGGAATTCCAGTTTGTCCCCAGTGCCACAGTTGCCATGCCCTCCCGTCAGCTCCCTGGGTCCCCACTCCCGGGGCGTCCTTGCCCGAGGAGCGAGTGTGTGTCGTGCTGCACGTTTGTTCCGTGTTCACATGCGAGTCCGTAGGAGCCACGCCCCCATCATCTACTGGTGATGCCCTTGCTGTGTGCAGCCATGTGGGCCCTGCTGCTGCTGCTCTCCGGCCGTGCGCGTCTGCTCATGTCCACGGGGTGGGCAGAGTCGTTAGCCCCCGGTGGCTGGAGGGATGTGTTGGCCCCTCATCCCCGCGAGCAGAGTTTCATTGCCCGTCTCTCTCCACACCTTGCTCCCAGGTGCTGTGGCAACTGGACATCTTCCGAAGGAGCCTGCGGGTGCTGACCGGGCACATCTGTCAGGGGGAGGCCTGCATCTTCTGTGCACTGAAGGTAACCTTGTCCTGGTTCTAGAACATTAACGTCGTTCCTCCAGGGATGTAATCCCGCCTGAGGGTGTGTTTGATTTATGTGACAGATTCGATCGTCTGGTTTGTAATGGAAGTTCATTGTCAAGTGATTTACAGTTTTGAAGATGAATTAGTAATGTATGGTTTATTTGGGTTTATGTTTTCATTTTTCACTTTTAGATAAGGACAGTTAGTATCTAGATGGTACACAATTGTTGGGAACATTAGCTTTTGTATTAATTTGAAATTATTTTAACAAACGGTTTTTGAGCTACTATTGAGTCTGGTCACTAAGGAAACAGCAGTGAACAAATTGGTAAAAACCTGATTCACGGTGCTTATATTCTCCTGGGGGAGGAAACGATGAGCAAGCAAAGTAGAACATGCGTCAGGTGCCAGTGACTACAAGAGAAAAACCGGCCCAGGAGCGGGACGCCTCACTGAGAGTGACTTTGACGTTATGAGCGGGACGGGGTGACCGCGTGGGTGGAACGTTAGCGCAGGCAGAGGTCCCAGGTGGGCATGGGGTGATGCTGTCTGGGAATCCAGGCCCAGCGGCCTGGTGAGCGAGGCAGTGCAGGGTGCGAGGCTCCCATGAGGCGCGTCCTGGTGGTTGGGGTGCGTCTGCAGAGCCTCTGTACTCTCCCTGTAAACGGGGCCAGCCCGGTCCCTGCGTGTGGCTGGCCTTCCCTGCTTATTCCCACCCAGCACAGGGTGGCGACCCTGGGGCTGCAGGTGTGAGGGGAGCTTCCTAAAAAAGGTGCTGGAGTCCCCACCCGGCTCCATCTGCCCAGCGGTCAACCCAGCAGTGGTGCCGTCCGGTGAGGAAGCCAGGCTGGCCGAGGTCCTGGGTGGCAGGCAACTGGCAGCCACTGGGCGGCAGTGAGTGGCCCCCAGGTGAGCCCAGGTCCCAGCGGGCTGTCACCAGGGACTCCCAGTGCAGCCGAGGCGGCTGTCCTCCCCCACAGGGCAGGCCTGTGCTCTGAGCAAGGCTTAGTTTTAGTCACTGAGTGTCGGGGTTCTTTGTCACGGAGGAATAAAAAGCCGGAACCAGAGCCCAGGTCACAGGGCTTCTAGGTCCTTTCCCGAGTGGTGGGGGACGTTGCGATCGTGTGGAGTGGAGCAGAGGGCCTGTCCATTGGACTAGGCAGGCGGTGGGGCCTGGGCTCCGGCTCCTGGACTGGGAATGAAGAGGCCTGAAGGCAGGTGGAGCAGGGAGTCAGGTCTATGCCGGCACATTGTTGAACTGAGATTTTATCAACACAAGTTAGGACTGCCGAGTTCCTACTGATTTTCCTGTGATTAGATGTTTATTTTTGGTTAACCTAATTTTAATTCCTATGGCACCCTTTTAGATTCAAAGCAGCTTATCTCAGAAATTCCTGAGGCCTGCGGCAGAATCCGCTGGGGACAGTTAAAAGCAGGCCTCACCTCCGGCCTGCCCAGGGGACAGCACTCGGTGCCGACCTCTGCTGCAGAGGCCAGTCAGGGGAATTCTGCACATGGCCTGTGTGTGGAGTTCTAGGGCAACAGGCAGGACCCGTGTGAGACTGCGAGTGTGGTGGTTTCTGTCGCCATGTGCAGTGGACTGTCCACTTGCTGCTGCTGCTGCTGGCTCGGAGCTCACGGGTGCGCTTGTGGATTCACAGGTGATGTTTGCGCAGTTCCAGCACAGCCGGGAGAAGGCCCTGCCGTCGGACAACGTGCGGCGTGCCCTGGCCGAGAGCTTCAGGGACGAGCGCAGGTTCCAGCTGGGCCTCATGGACGATGCGGCCGAGTGCTTCGTAAGCACGGGGTGCTGGCAGCCCTCTGCGGGCGTCTGCAGGGCTCAGGGTGCTGTCCTGAACCCAAACCCAAAGCCGCAGTGCGCAGGGAGGAGGGTTGGACCCCTGGGCGGGGCCGTGGCTCTTGCGCTTTCAGACCTCCGAGCTGTGCCAAGTTTTACTGAGTGTTAGGCTACTAGAATGTTTTAAAATGTATTTATGGGTGTGAAAAGCTTTATTCAGTGAAATAACATCACTTAGGCTGGTATCCTGCCCCACCCCCCACCCTTACTGAGCCGGCGCGTGCGCACACCCAGCAGAACAGGAAACGTTTCAGTGACGCAGGTGCCGCCTGTGCTTGAGATGCAACCGGCTGTTCTGTAGTCCTGAGTCCAGCCAGCACATTCTGCCAGTGCCCTCACCAGCACCCTGTGCGGGTTTCCATCTGACTGTTCTCTGTCCCCACACCCCCTGGTCAGGCCTCCTGCCCAGAGTCCCTTCAGCCTGCACCCCCCCCAATCCCCCCCCCCCCCCCCCCCCCCCCCCCCCCCCCCCCCCCCCCCCCCCCCCCCCCCCCCCCCCCGCGCCGCAGTGTTTCCAACTTCACAGGATGCTCGCTCCTCAGGGAGGGGCCCTGTGACTCGCACCCAGACTCCGTCTGACCTTCGGGGCCGTGCCCTCCCTCCTAGGGAGATGGCTCCCCGCTGGGTTTACAGTCTGTGCTCTCTTGCGGAACAAGGCGCAGCGTTTCAGGCCTGGTCAGCGGGTGCCGGCGGGGAGGTGCACGAGGACAGCCTCCCTGTCCTCTGAGTTCCGTAGGGTCCCCCGGTGGGTGTGTGGGTCGTGGTGGGTCCTTGTGAGCACCTTACCGTCCCTGTGGCAGGTGTGAGGCTGCCGGATGAGGGCCGCCCTCCCCGTGCTGGGCAGAGCGTCCGGAGCAGCCCCATAGTCCTGAAGTGGCTTCTCACACTTCTCTGCTTTCAAACCGACCCAGTGCTTAAAGTGTCAGCAAGCGCATTGGGCACAACACTGAAATCAACAGTTCACGTCTCTTCAGTGAAATGCAGTGACACAGGATGGATGGTTCGAGACTACCCAGGCTGAAATCACTGCGTGTTCTCGCTCCTCCTGGGGCAGAGGAGGGGCAGTAGGCTGGTTGAAAGGAGCGGGTATTTCAGCTGCGATAGAAAGGAGAGTTGCTCTGTGAAGAAGTAAATGCCCCTTACTGATCTGTACTTCAGATCTGAGCTTTCACTTGAAAGCTGTTCCAGGGCACAGCCTTTGCATTGGGCTGTCAGAGCAGGTGTTACCACTGGTATTGACCATCGATAGCTGGTACACGTTGCATAGATTATCCACGCGATCCAAGTGGGGGGGCTTTCTCTTTAAATTAACAGCTTTTAGCATTGTGAGAATGCTGGGAACATAGGAACTGGGTTTTCTAATATTAAGTTCTAAATGTCAGCCACCATGTGTTGATTTTTAAAGGGGTTAAAAATCTTTATTAAAACCATACATTACATTATAATGTTTCTTCTGCTATTTTTTAAAAAAGCTAATGCCACAACTAGTGAACAATTGAATAAGATTCGAAGTGTCGATTAAATAGGAAAGCTGATGATATGTTGGGCACTCCTAATCTAAGAGGCCGGGAACCCTTCAGAAGGTTTTTAAGTTTGTGGAGCTGCGTTTTGAGGTGTCCTCTGCCAGGTTCTTGACTCACCGGCTGCCTGGTTTCTGACCAGGAGAACATCTTGGAGAGGATTCACTTCCACATCGTGCCCGGCCGGGACGCCGACATGTGCACCTCCAAGTGCTGCGTCACGCACCAGAAGTTCGCCATGACCCTGTACGAGCAGGTGAGCGGCCCGCCCTGCCCCCCGGGTGCCGCGCTCGTGCCCGCGATCTGTGACTTAAGCGCCCGTTCTCGCCGCAGTGTGTGTGCCGCAGCTGCGGGGCCTCGTCGGACCCTCTGCCCTTCACGGAGTTCGTGCGGTACATCTCGACGACGGCCCTGTGGTAAGGCCCTGAGAGCCGGCCGTCGCCTCTGCCCACGACCGTGTGGGTCTCTCAGCCCGCCGCGTGTTTGTTTCCTGAGCCGCGACCTGCGTGAGTGTCTGCCCTCTGTGGTGCTGACCGACAGCCACCCCAGAAGTGCAAGTGTGTCTGTCTCAGCCGGGTGTTTATGAGTTCACCAAATACATGTAGCTCTTGGTGGAATGCACAGAATGTGAGTCCAAACTTCTGTTCACGCTTACAGGTACTGAATATCAGTTACTGAATGCTCACTGTGTTCCAGGTTTCGCATAAATTGTCACTTTAACCTAACAAAATTGCCCTTTCGTTGGAAGAAATAGGTTTAGTAACAGCGATCTGATGTGGTAAGGAGCCATCAACGTGGAAATCCAGGTCTGGCTTTCTTTAACTGCAGCATCTGCCTGGTTACCCCCATTCTGGCGGCTGGGCGAACGAGCCACCAGCCTCGGAGCTTCCCTGCGCCCTGTGGCATGCGCCAGCGCCAGGGCGCGCCCCTCGCGGTCGAGTGCTGTGCTCAGTTGAAACCGCAGAGCCGGGTAGCCGCCCGCTCTGGGGCCCTTACAGACGGAGAGCCGGGGCTCTGGCGCGGGAACTGGTGAGGCTAGTGGAGCTCGCATCACATTTCTGTCTGGGAACGTTTGAGTGTTTGCTGGAGTAAAGATGCTCAGTGCTGACCCGGACTGGTGTGGCGCAGCTGAGTGCCGTCGGCAAAGCAAAGGTCACCAGTGCGATCCCCGGTCGGGGCGTGTGCCCGGGTTGTGGGTTTGGTCCCCAGTCAGGGTGAGCACGAGAGGCAGCCAATGGTATTTGTTTCTCACACTGACGTTTCTCTTTCTCCCTCTGTCCCCCTGTCTTAAATAAACAAGTAAATCTAGTAAAAAGATACTCAGGACCCTGGTATGTAAGAAGTGGGCTCCCGTGGGGTGTGTTGAGTGAAACTCGGCACACACACCCTGCAGGCTCTGGTGAAGGGGTTGACGTGCCCACAGGGACAAAGGCCGGGCCAGGCTCCTGTTCGCCAGCGGAGGACCCTTCTCCCGGCTGAGTGGGGCGACTGCCTCTGGGAGCAGGGGCTAGAGCAGGGGGTCTTTCCTGCGGTTCGCTGTTCTGGTCGGGCCCTAGTTCACACTCAGGTCCTCTATGTAACAATGTAAGAGAACAATTTGACGTAGAAAGACCTGTAGGCAGAGCATCGTGCACCGCATTCATGCAGTTCCAAACAGTGGGGGAACTTTTGTGTCCCTTTATTGTCGACCTGATTTTTCATCATCCACCTGCCAAATTTTGTGGTTTTTCACTTGATGGGAATTTGTTAATTTTTTTACACATGATCATGTTTTAAGGTAGAAACAAGTGACCCTACCTATATCAACTGTGTAGTATTTTCCGTGCACAATCCCTCAGACCGCGCCTAAGCGCCTCGGTGGGACCTGGACTGCGTTTTCTTCCGCAGTAATGAAGTGGAGAGGACGCTGGCCCGGCATGAGCGCTGCAAGCCCGAGCTGTTCACGGAGCTGCTGCAGGCAGCCAACACGGCCGACGACTACAGGAGGTGCCCGGTGAGTCCTGCGGAGACCCCGGGCTGCCCCGCGCATTCTGTGAGATGGCCCTCGGAAGCGATGGCGTGAATGCCAGTGGCCACGGGCCCCGCTTCGCAGGTTCGTTTCTGCAGCGTCCTCCAGGCGGCTGTGCCGTGCTGGCTGCTCACTCAGCACTTCCTTTAAAACCCCTTGGTGCTGTGGAGGGTTTAAGGCAGTGCGTGGCAATTTTTTAAATTCTGAAGTTTTACCATTCGACCAAAGACAAAATTAATTTTGGTATCATTTACAAATGGTATCATTTTTTTCTGATGTAATATTATTAATGATTTCAAGGGTTCTATTTCTGATTTTTCTAGGCTGAATTCTTGTTTTAACAGATTTACAAAAATGCCAAAGAAAAGCACTTTGATTTAAAATAAACTTCCAGTTTAATCAGTAAGTAAGAGAAATTGTTCGTTAGAAGTTCATTTTCATGTGCTAGAGAAATAAATTTCCCATGTATGTTAAGACTATTACTGCATATTACAAACTGATTAAGGCATTACCTGTGGAATATCTGTTTCATTAATGTCAAGACTTGCCTTTTGTATTTTTCTTTAGAGCAACTGTGGCCAGAAAATAAAAATCCGCCGTGTTCTAATGAACTGCCCCGAGATTGTCACGATCGGCTTGGTCTGGGACTCTGAGCACTCCGACCTGACCGAGGACGTCGTGCGGAGTCTGGCGACGCGCCTGTATCTCCCCGGGGTATCTCGGCTCTTTCCATTCTCTGCACTTTCGTGGTCGAGTTTCCCTGACACGTCTGCGTGTGCGACACTGCACTTGGGTCCTCAGAACTGAGCTTTCTCTCTGAAGGAAACTGTTCAGATGTGACTCTGGTAGAGCCGGACCAGCCAGACTCACGGGAAGGCCTCTCTGGCCGGGCTGGGGTCGGTGGGTGGTTTAAAACGAGCCGGTGCTGCGTCTCCCATCACCCCAGCGTAGCGGCACCGTGGTTGTGCGCGCAGTGGCAGCTGGCAGGGCTGCAGATGGAAAGTCCGTCTCCACCACCCACCTCTTCTTTGCTTGTCAGCATGTTGTGGATTGGTCTGTGTTACAGTGAAACTTTCAGAGAATTATTTATTGTTTAGGTGATATGATTAATGTAGCTCAGATACGTGATTCAGTCTAGAGTTATCAGAAAATGCGTGATCTGTCTCACACTGTGAGTTCGTGTCTGTAACGTGTGAGTTCTGCGTGGCTGGAGCCACCATGTTGCTGGACCAAACTCAGCGAGAGAGCTCGCGTGTCTCAGGGACAGTTTGAAGTAGTGACTCTGCTGACACCGCGGTGACTGCGGCGTCTTCTCCCAGTGGAGCACGGGGGTGGGCCGGCGCACACGGGAGATGCTTCTGTGGGGGTCAGGCACATGGCATTAAATGCTCATTACTTCATTTTTAAAAAATACTGTATTAACAGCACATTATTTTTTTTTAAACAGCTTTTCTATAGGGTCACTGATGAGAACGCCAGGAGCAGTGAACTCGACCTGGTCGGCGTGATCTGCTACACCAGCCGGCACTACTGTGCCTTCGCCTTCCACACCAAGAGCGCCAAGTGGGTGTTCTTCGATGACGCCAACGTGAAGGAGGTGAGCAGGGCTCCCATGGGCTGGAATAGCTGCTGTGGGGTTTACTTTCTGGGAATAAGTGATATAGTGATGATATTATATAACAGTGATATAATGATAAAAGAAATACGTAACTATATAAAAGGGTGAAGGAACCTAGAATCGGGGTTCAGCAAGGCCCAGGTGGCTGACTCAGCTGGGCAGACGACCAGAAAGTCATTCGCACAAGGGCGAGCTCCCAAGCGCCTGCGCCAGTCTCCGTCCCCTCCGGGGCAGCTGCTCCGTCCCAGCACCCCGGGGTGGCGCCCTTCAGCCCCCAGGGGCTCAGCGTTGTGTTGTGACTCTGGGGTCTCACCGGCGTTCCCCTCAAGATTAGTGACGGTCGGGGCAGCTTTCCCGGGCTTACCAGCCATTCTCAAAATGCTTTTGGTGAAGTCTGCTGGCATGTTTTGCCCGTTTTTCAAATTGGATTATCTTCTTAAGGAGTTGTAGGATTCTGCATTCTGCACACCAGTCCTTTATTAGATGCATGTGGCTTTACTTTTTCATTTTCTCAGTGGCGTTTTTCATAGAGCAAGACTGTCAATTCACTTTGAGGAACCCATTTTATAATTTTTGTCTCTGGTTTGTGTGAGCTCCCACGCCGGACAGTGTGACCTCCCCGGGTGCCGGGCTCTCTCCTCTGCTCCCCTCCGTAGGCACCGGGCGGCCGCATGGCCCCTCTGGGTCAGTCCTTGGGCTCCTTGGGTGGCCCTCTCACGTCTTTTTCTTCACCCCTTTGCTCCAACATCATTTGTTGAGTCAGCTTTCATATCTTCCCATTGAATTGCCTCAAAGTCTTTGTTGAAAGTCTGTGAGAACATGTACATGAAAAGCTCTTTAAAATTCACTAACCTAAATCTCGATAACAGAGAGTATGTAATTTTGCCCACCAACATTTAAAGGTTTTTATTTAGATTAGTTACTGAATAAAGTAGTTAATCATATAATACAGTGAACAGCTGAACTGCTGACATCTGAACGTCTTGAAGATTTTTTACTATGCGAACCCAGCCAGCCTCTGCCCTCACATGTAATGCCTCGGGGGCGGGCGGGTTCTCTCTCCGCCTCGGTTCGCACAGGTCGGCACGAGGTGGAAGGACGTGGTCTCCAAGTGCCTGCGCTGCCACTTCCAGCCGCTGCTGCTGTTCTACGCCAACCCCGAGGGCACGGCCGTGTCCACCGAGGACGCGCTCCGGCAGGTGGTCAGCTGGCCCCCGCACAGGCCCGGTGCAGAAAATATGGGTAATTCATTTTTTTTCACTTTGGCATTTCCCTACCATCACAGTCACACTAGGGATGCTAATATACCAAGTATAACATGAAAGTCGAGAGTAGTTTCAAACTTTAGTTGAAGATGGCTCTCAGGAAATTTCCAGTACCTGAGTTAACCTTTGTGATGTTTCTGCATCCGCAGCCTCAGAGGTGCCGTCAGGAGCCACCCTGGCTGTGGCTGCGCAGGCACAGAGGGGCCCACGGGCTGCTGGCTTTTCCGGCTGCAAACTGGAGAGTTACGGGGAGTCAGTTCAGGGGAAGCCCCCAGTGGCCGGGCCACTGGGGTGTGTGCAGAGTGCACAGAAATCCTCAGAAGGTGTCAGTCCTCCTTTAAGTTTTTAAGTAATTTTGTCCTCGGCATTAAACATGTCTGAAAAGATGATTCAAACATCTCTTCTCTGGGAGAAGGAAAGGGATGCTGCATTTTTGTTTTTCCTTTTTAAGGATGTGAGAAGCCCTCAAGTTATAAGCCAGATAATGTGAAAGAAAATGGACTTGGGGAGCAGGCCAAACAGAGAGAAAATCAGAAACTCCAGACAGATAGCATCTCATCATGCGGTCGGAGCCACAGTCAGACCAGTGGTGGCCGAGGACCAGGTACGGGTGTGAGTCGTGGTTCACGGTGTCCCTGGGACCCAGGCTCGCCCCCCCAACCCCCCCGCACTGGCCGGGGCCACGGAGGGACGGTCAGGCAGGCGGCAGGACTGTGTCTCTCGGTCCACGCGCCTGAGACCTGGTTTCATCGGAGCGGCGGGACTCGCCCAGCGTTCAAGGCGCGCTGTGCTCTTCGAGCCTTGCAGGCGGGAGGCCGCGGGGACTGTTCCCAAAACGCGTGGCCTCTCCTTCAGGGTGTCCTTACCAACCGGCAGGGGACAAGCAGGACGCGGAGATTGGGCTGCTGTGCCCAAACGAAACTCACCGTCAGCGAGTGCACTGGTCATTCAGAGTGGCCCTGTGGTTTGCCCTTGGCCTCCTTGTCACTCAGCACCCCATCACTGCCTCCCACCACATCTGTAGTCACCAGCCAGTCCCAGGGCGGGCCCAGGGTTGGGGGTGGGGCGTCCCCCACTGTGGTGCGCAGGTGCAGTTCGGAAATACGCCAAACTCCCCTTGGGTGGGTGTCTGGGGTGATTTTGTGAGCTACTTTTTAAATATGTTCATGAGATCACACGTCCAGGGTAGTAAGGTTCGGGATTAACAGTTATCAACGGAGGAGCACCGGAAATGCTGTGAAATTGTTAATGGAACTGTGCCTTTCACCCTTTTTCATCTCGAGACACACAAACCGATCACTCAAATTCTGTGGCACAACAAGAAATGTTCTATTTCTTGCCGATCCGGCAAAAAATAGGTATAATTTTGATTTATAAAAAAGTAATAATAGTAATTACCTACCCTTTTTGCTCCAAATTGACTTTTTAAAAAACCAGGTGCCTCCATTTGTATATAGGGATTCCTGGTACCAAGAATTAACTGACCAGGTGCAATCTTATGTGACGTGACCAGTAAGGTACAACCCTGCTACGTGACCTGTGTGTTTATGGGTCAGGACAGGGCATTCACTCTGGGTGGCTAATGCAGTGTCGGCTGTGGTTGTTTTTATTTGACAATCTAGGGGAAGAGGTCAGTGCCCCTGACCAAGTAGTCAGGTGTGGCACATTTTAAAGTTCTTGTGGCACGTGGTTGAAAATGGCTGGGTTAAACCGTCCTCTGTTTTTCTGGAGATACCTAGTTTTAAGGCCAGACACTTTTGAGAACACAGACTGTGGAACCAGACCACTCGACATCTACATGTCAGGTTATGGGAACGTGGGCGAGTTTTTAACTTGTGTTTCCCGACCCGAAACAGCAAGGAACTGTGCCCGCCCGCTGGGCGCAGTGCGTGGGGACACAGGACGGGGCCTCCGCTTCCCCAGGCTCCTCGTGCTCCGGCGGGGGTTTCCCTTCCAGATGCGCTCCGGCAGCTCCCAAGCAGTTTTAGAAGATGATGTGCGTCTCCTGTGTCAGGACGAACCGCATTGCCCTTTTCAGTTAAACATAAAAAGGAGTTTGTTGTGTACTTTCGTATGCATTTTGTTTTTAAAATGTAGCATCTTAAATGTGTCACCCAGTTCAGCTTGTGTTTTCATTGAGCAGTTAGAAGATGACCTGCTTTGTTACTGTAAGAACGGTTTCACCCCTACAGTTCAGTCAGGCTACAGCGACCAGAGGGAGAAGATGAAGGACATCTCCAGAGAGTGCGCGCTGAGGGCCCTCGAGCAGAAGAGCCTGCTCTCCTCGCACAGGAAAGGTGCAGGTCGGCCTAGAGGTGAGCGAGGAGCTGCTAGCTCTCCTGTGAAAGGGGGCAGCTGAAGTCTGACTGGAAAACTAAGTTTTATGGCTTTGATTCAGTTTAACATCATTTAAATATATTTATTACATGTATTTGTTTATATATTATACATTTTAATATGATTTCATTAATACCCCTGTTAAATCTATAAATGTACATTTTTCCTCATTCTCATTGAATTCTAGCCTGGAATACTTGTCTTGGTTTTGCTGTTTTAACTTTTTAATTGAAAGTTGGTCAGAGTTGCTTTATTTAATTTGTAATTAACATCAGCTCCAGTTTGCTCGCTTGGCGCACCCAACTAGTGAGGAAGGTGATGCACGTGAAGGGCAGGGGCCGGTTTCCCTCGAGCCCTGACCCCCTGGGGTCCCCTGTCCACCCCGGCGGCACCCTGGCTACTGCCAGCCAGTCTCCTCCGCGGGCTCCTGCACTGCTCCTTTCAGACAGACCAGAGTGTAACTGGGGCTGCAGCTGGAGGTGTTGATGTAAGGTTCCCGCTGCAGTGGCTGCTTCCACAGTGTGGAGTCTTTCAGGAGAGCTGCTGGGTTAGGGCAGGTTGGCTTTGAATTGGAACTCCAAAGCTCCATTGCCCTCCTGATGCCCAGACCCACCTGCACCCCACGGAGTGACCGGGTGATTTTTCCTCATGTGCTCAACAGGGATTTGCTTTAGCAAGCCTTTGAAGTTCTACCAGCACAGGAGATACAAAAATATTTTTATTTTTACTTGTATCACTGTCATTAATGAGTGCAATGGAATACTGTTGTTTTTTTTTTAAACTGTCTTGTGATCTACTTTACAGATCATCTTTTAGAAAATCAATATATAAGCATTCATTTTATAAATGTCTCTCACTGAGTATAGGACTCAAAAGCACTTTTTAATCTCAAAGCGCTGTGATGTAATTTAAATACCTACCATTACTACTTACCTCTTACTGCCTAACATTTCCCAGCATAAGCAAGGTAGTTGGCTGGGGCCCCCAGCGGCTCTGGAGAGTGGCTCACATGTGTCTTTGTTGACTTACTGCTCTTTGAAGGTCTGCTCGACGAAGACCTCCCCCCCTTCAAGTCCGGGTCACCTCCTGCCCCGAATGGCGTCAGGGAGTGTGGCAGCCCACGCCTGCCCCACAGGCAAGGGAAGGGCCCATGGAAGCAGGGCCAGCCCGCCCTGCAGACGCTGAGTTCAGGTAAGCCCCAGGCTCTGGCTGCAGGACAGAAGGTGACCGGCAGAGCCCGGGGCGAGGGCGCCACCGGATACGACACGGACAGCAGCCAGGATTCTCGGGACAGAGGAAGCAGCTGTAACGGCAGCAGCAGAAGCCGGAACCGGGGCTGGAAACCTCTGAGAGAGACGTTGAACGTGGACAGTGTTTTTAGTGAGAGTGACAGGAGGCAGCACAGTCCGAGACATAAACCAGGAGCCGGCAACAAACCTACGTGCAGCAGAGACCCGAGCTCCCACAAGTGGCCCAGCGAGGACCCGAAGCAGAAGTGTTTAACAACCATCTACGAGGACGACCTGAAGCAGGAGGCAGGGAGCAGGGGCTCCCCGGATCACAGCGGGGCCGGCACCCAGAGAGGCAAAGGCCTTGGGGAGACAGGACCTGCCGGCGACGCTGGGCAGGGGCAGAGGGCCGAGTCCGGCTACGAGAGCAGCGACCACGTCAGCAACGGGTCTGCCCACCCGGACTCCCCCGGTGCCGAGGGCAGTGGGAGCGGGTCGGAGCCCAGCGGCCCGGTGGGAGCAGCCTCCCCCAGGTAACACACAGAGCACCCCCACACCCCACAGGCTCTCTTGTTAATTATCATCTGGGGTGATATTCAAAGTTTGCAGCCGGGTGTCGTAGGAGGAGCTTGAGCTCAGAGGCATGAAACCTGGGATAGTGCAGGTTATTTGATATTTCACGTTTCCATTTTTAATAGTTATTTCCTCATTCCAAAAAACCCCAACCATGCAGTGTTAGGGCATTTGAAGGGTGCCAGCACGTCAGTGTGCCGGCACTGGGAGTGGCGGGCGTGTGCTTCGGGGTTCGAAGTATCGACTCCAGCTGCTGCCTCCCAGTCGTCAAGCTAGTGGTTCAGTTCCTCAGTCTACTGGGTGCTGGCCGTCTGCCTCTGACTCGGCAGTCCTGGGTCGGCGTGGCTTCCCGCGGTCCCGGCCCAGGTCTGAGGAAGACATGCTCTTCCTTCCGCGAGTGCACGGCTGTGCTCAGTCACTCCTGAGTACACCTCATCGCTGCGAGCAGTGCAGTGCACTCCCCAGTGACCCCGACCCGTGACCCCAGACATATAGTGTAGCTACTATAATCTGCTCTTAATGCATCTGAAACATCTCGATTTCGACATTAGCTGTTTTACCACCCTCGTCGTTAAAAAGCCAGATTTGCAAAAACCAGCTGCTCGTGTTTCCTTATAACGGTCAGGGAAACTTTTCTTGGGCAGGGTGAGTTTCTAACACCTTTCGGGGTGGAACAGCCTGGGGCAGACGAGAGGTCAGGACTCTGTAACCGGGGAGGTTTGGACAGGGACTACTTCTAAGTGCCGCAGTGCGCTGCACAGTAACGTGCACTGAGTCCCTGGAACAGCGCATGGCATATCGTGATTGTTGAACAATGTCGTTCCTTTCTTTGCCTTAGAGCGAACGACACTAATGATTCCCAGGAGTAATGTGTCTGGCATGTGTTTGTTCTGTTTTTTAGTGACCACAGTAAGAGAAGCGACCAAAATGTAGAGCATGTGAACTCGTCCCCCCACCAGAGTAAAAGCCCATTAGAAGGTAAAGTCTCAGTAAATGCATTGTCCTCAAGGCTGTAGAAAGGAAGGCAGGGATGCGGGTGAAGACACCACAAGCGGCCCTGGGACCGAAGGTCTGGGAGCGATGGGGGCAGAAGCAGGGAGAGCTTGTGCCTGGGGCCTCGGGGAGGGTGGAGAGGCTCTTTCGGGGAGGGGTGGGGGAGTCACGGGGCTGGCGGTGGTTCCGACCCCAAAATCTCAGGGTCTGGACATGGGCCTGTTCCTTGCTCACGATACTTCTCGCTTAAGATGTGTGTCCAGCGGAGGTCAGCATGCTGTCCCCTCTTGGCCCCAGCTGGGGGGCTCCGTGGGCACAGGTGCCTCTCTGATCATGCGGGATGGGCGGGGAGGCCAGTCTCTGGGCCAGGCTAGCTTTGGTGGGGGGTTAGGGGGGCAGGGGAGAGCTGGCCTGCAGGAGCCCTGCAGCAAGTGGGAGGTCCTACGGCTGCCCCAGGTTAAGGGCGAGGAGGAGCCCTGGTGAGCGGCCCGCGGGACGTTCCGTGTGGAGACAGTAACTGATGGTGTGGTGTGGTCACCAGTGACAAGCTAGCAAGGGACAGCGGCCAGAAGCGGAGGCTGGGTGGCGTCTGAGCGTGTACAGAGCGCAGCAGGGCCGCTGGGCCCTGGGGAGAGGGGTCACGGGCACTGTGAGTTAGGGGTCAGAGGTTGAAGTCATGGGTGGTGCTGAGATTAGAATTCAGAGGATTAGAAGGGATTTACTTCTTCAAAATAAAAATGCCGCAAAAAGTTTTCAAGTTTGTGTTTTAGTCTTCATCATCCTTATGGCTTTTGTGGAGATTGTTGTTCAGGTTGTAGACTTCGATGTGGTCAAGTGTTAAATTACTTTGTTTCCTCAGAGGGTGCAATATCAGAAGGAAACACTGCTATTGAGGAAATGACCTTCCTTTCCCATGAAAAGTCTCGCCTGAGAATCTGGTGGAAGTCTGGTCTGCCAGCATTACAGGAAGCGATGGGGGCGGGTGGTGGGGTGCTGGCCGAGGCCGGTGGTGTATGTCCCAAGCCAGACAATCACGGCAGGTCCAGGACTGCACACAAATCAGGGCTGGCTTCCTGAGAGCGGGAGATGCTTGGCTGCTGGGATCCGTGGTCAGAGTGCGTGGCGGGAGAGTGTGACGGGGAGGGTTCCCACGGCGGGAGAGCGCAGGCAGGGGCCACCTAAGTGGCTTGGCTGTGGTGAAACACACACACAGTTGGCCATGCCAATTGTATCGTCAGTGAGTGACCCCGAGCACGCTGTCGTGTGTGTGGTCACCACCGCTGCCTCCAGACGCCTCCCTGTTCTGGGGCCGGAGCTCTGTCCTGTCGGACACTCACTGCCCCACCCCTCCCCCAGCCGGGCCCCACCTCGCCCTGTCGTCTCTGGACGTGCTGCCCCCGCCGTGGATGAGCTGCTGCAGCAGCGCTGGTGTTGGCGGTGGCTCACTTTGCTGAGCGCAGTGCCTCCCCAGTCCTCCTGTGCTGCAGCCTGTGCCCAACTTCGTCCCTGGTCCAGGCCGTCATCCTCCACAGCGTGACAGAGTGCGCCTTGCCCAACTGTCCGTCTGTTGCTGGACAGCCAGGCATGTCTGCCCTTGGCCGTGAGGACTCGGGTGGGCAGCTGTCTGAGAGCCCCGAGTCAGGTCTTCAGGGACTGGCCCCCGGGTGCAGTGGCTGCACCCTGCGGTCCCCCACGGAACTTCTTCAGCAGCCGTCTGCCCAGCGGCTACGCCGGTTTCTGGCCCCACCTGCAGCGCCCGATGTGGGGGGCAGCCTCCCCACTTCTCCCGACATGCGGGCTGCCTGGTTCTTTCTGATCACTGCTGCCCTGATGGGTGGGAAGTGGGGTCTTACTGGGGTTTTCACTGAGCCACTTTCACTCACCACGAAAAACCCATCTGCTGAAACCATTCACTGCCAGTAACCACCAGAGCCCAGCCCAGTTCTCTGGTCTTTCGTCTGTCACCGCCCCGCCCTGTGGCATGTGCGTGCCGTCCCCGGCCTGGTAGGTGAGCTTACCAGGCCGTCAGGAGCGGAGGTCCTGACTCAGGAGAGAGGGTGGGTTTGGAAGGCACCCGTGCGTGTGGGGGTTGGATGGCAAAGACACACAGTATGCCACTCAGGAAGCTGGAGGTTTCGGGGCAGAGATAGGAAGGACCGTGGGGTTTGCGGAGAGGGAGGTGAGCCCAGGATGGAGGGGAGGAGCCACGCTGGGGGCGTGAGGAGTGGTCAGGGAGGCCAAGAAGACAGGAGGGGGTTTCACGGTGTGGGGGAGAGGCAGGAGATGGGGGATCCCGAAAGAAGGTGCGAGTAGGGAAGGTGGAGTCAGGAATGGGCCCTGCCAGTTTGGTTTGAGGGCTGGTGGGCAGTGAGGCAGCCGCGGCAGGAGTGGGGGCGAGTGGAGGGCTTCGAAGGAGGGGCCCGCGTTGTCGGTGCCGGACTCTCAGATAAACACTCGCTGCCTGAAGACCAGGGCAGACACTCATCGTAGGTGTGTCTGCGTGAAGGGCGTGCAGGCTTTCTCTGTGCTAGCTTCAGTCTTCAGCTTCTCTGGACTTCCTGAAGTTACTTTAGAATAAAAAGTTCTCTGCACTGGAGCAGAAAGTAAACAGAAGGGAAGTAAAGAAGGGGATTAGCAGGGTCTGCGCAGACCCCTGGGGTGATGAGCCGGGCGGCCACGCTTGGAGAAGAAAAGGGCATGAGAGTGGGTCTCACTTGCGGGTCCCCAGGGTGAGGAGGAGGCACAGGTGTGAGGTGTGAGGTTGGGTGCTGACTGAGGAGCTGGTCTCCAGGCAGAGAGGGAGGAAGGCAGAGGAGGGAGAGAGACAGGCTTGAGCAGGGACAGGTGGAGGAGCGTCAGGCCCCCTCCCTCGTGGGAGTTCCGGGGACACTTGAAGGCCTTCACTCCCGGTGGCCTCCCCTCTAGAAGCCAAGGTCACCTGCCAACTTCAGTGCGGATCACACACAACACGTCATAAAGGGGTTATTAGGGCTCTCAGAAACCCTTGCCCTTGGCCGTGGCACCTGTGCTTGTGCCGGCCTCAGGTCCTGGGAGAGGGCAGGTCAGTGCCAGCTGGGTACCCAGACCCTGGAGATGACAAGAGTGACGGAACCTCATCGGTGCTCGAAAACCTGTTAACACCCTGGAATTCTTCTACGGAAAAGGCCTCGCCTCCACTTTGTGAAATGAAACAGATGACCGTTAGTGTTGTTAACTCCTGAGGTTAGTAAGTGAAAAACGTTGTTGGAAGAGTTTGCACACATGCCTATGTGATTATTTTCTCTAAGAATTTTTTTCAAACTGCAGAGTGCATTCATTTAAAACAAATACATTATAAAGTGTGTCTAGAGAAAGAGATACTTTTAATGGCTGGTTTGTTCCTCGGCACACTTAATTTACTCCAAATTGCACGGACTATTGAGAGGTGGTGTATTTACTCACAATTTCTTCTCTGTACTGTGGTCCAGCACCACCTAGATGTTTATCTATGTATGTTTCAAAACCATGCACTCTCAGTATTGAAATTTAATTTGGAGCAAAATAGCATTATCTGTGTTTTCTTCAAATTACAATTCCAGCGAGGAAAGAACTTACTGATTCCTGCCTTGTTACCCTGTATCTCCCCCGAGTTCAGTGACCTCAGAGCGTTCTTAAGGTATCTGCTCCTTTTTGTGCGTGGAAAATACAGCCAGAAGTATTTATCCAATGACAGTTTTGTGGTTTTCTACAGTGTTCAGATTTTGTTGAAGTGTCTCACTGTTATGAATCCAAGCACCAGTTGCGGTCGGTTCTGGACTGTGCAGGCTCCGTAACTGTGGCTGGGTGTCCCGCCGTCCCCCCGGGCCGTCCGGGTCCGGTGGCGCAGCCCCCACCAGCTGTTCGGTGTCATTGCCACACAAAGTCTGTTTCAAACCCAGGCTGCCTTTTCAGAGGAAGTTTGATTTCTGGACTGTTGGGCTTTGGGTGTTTTCGTGTACAGAATCAAAATTGTCGCGGTTGTTAACTAAAGCTCCTTGTTATGATGTTGCGGTATCTCTGTGCCAGGTGTTAAAATCGGCCTGTTTTAGATTTGCAAAGAACCTGGAGCCAGAATTCCCAGTAGAGACACATGGATGTCTGTGTCAGCAGAAGAGGAAAATAACAGGTCTATTTTTAAGTGAGCTGGAATTCTGAAGTCGGGCCACTTTGGTCGTGTGTCTGCCACAGCGATGCTGAAATTGCAGACATAGCCACCGAGCCGCTGCTGCCCCCTGCTGTCCGCTGGGTGGACGTGCTCACAAAAGTAAAACACTCTGGAAGGAGTCGTCTTTTTTAATCGAGTTTGTGAGTATAGTAAACTTGAAATTAATGAACAAGTTAAAAGTGAAATGAACATTCTGAAGTTGAAATCAGAGTGGGTAGAAAATTATAATGTAAACTTACAATTTTCAGTAAAGATGGAGACATTATCGAGATTCTTTTTGACACTACTTTTTTCCTTAAATTATATAGTAACTGTCCAGAGAGGGGCTTGGTTTTCAAACCTCGGGCAGTGTGTCAGGCCTACTAGCAACTGAGACTCTGGGACGTGCTCCGCACCTATTGTTTGTAAGGTCGGTTAGAAGGCCCTGGAGAGACCTGGGGCAGCCGGGAAGGTTGAAGAGAGCGGGTCTCTGCTTACACTCCCCTGGTCCCGGGTGCCTGGGCTGGGAGCAGGGCGGGCGGGGTGGGGGTGATGTCAGGGAGGAAAAAACATGTTTCTCCTGCAGTTGCTTTTCCGCTCTGTAGACTTTCCCAGAAAGTCTTCAGTGCGCTGGGAGCTGAGGCAGCCCTGTGGGGGAGCTGCAGGGCAGGGGGACCTGCTCAGCAGCGCGGAGCTCGAACTGGCCGTGTCCACGCAGGGTGAGAGCACCTCTGGAACAGTGCGGTTCCCTCACGCTGCCGCCTTCAGCTGTTGTCGTCACTGTGTGAACGACAGCGCACAGACGGCGGCACCCTCTGTGTGTTACACAGGTCTGCCTTGGAGATTGCTTCCAAATTCGGTTTGCAGACCCTGGTCAAAACCAAACTCAGGCCTTTTTGGTTGGGTGATATTTAGGTGTTTTGGTCGACTGTGATTCCACTTGGATCTCGAGTGACGGGGCAGTTATTAAAAACATACCCAGAGGATCAAGTCAGGGATGAAAAGGGTACCTGCCGTCGAGTTCCCTATTGTTAAGAGATAGCTCATTTTAGTTCAGGTGATGCTCCTAGCCTTCCTGGAGGCGGGCGAAATCGGTACCGCCATCTCGTTCTTACGCAGGGAAGCTGGAGGGGAAGGGCTGAGGGGCCTCCTTCAAGCCCCTCGCCCGTCAGCAGTGACTCCAGACCGTAGCCCGAGCCAGCCACCTGCATGCAGGGCCCCCACCCCTTCCGCCTCCGCACAGTGGGCCCCACACAGAGGGGGCCTGGGTCCCCGCCGCCCTCGGGGACAGCGTTACACCGGCACTGCTGACACTTTCAAGCGATAACAAATTGGGGAACCAGCCTTTCATTCTGTATAAAGCCTCAGAGAAGAGGTTTTATTTGAGCTGAGTTTTGCAGAATTAATTTTTGTTTGTTAATTGGAAGAATTGGAATAATTTTGTTTTTCTCACTTCCTCCTTTAGGCTTTAGAAGAGAATTCAGGAACTTGGAGGTAGGCTGTAAATCTCAGGAGGTCGACCCAGAATCACAACCACAGATAAAAAATCCTCTGGGGAAAAGGTAAGGGAGGATATTTGGAAATATTAAAATCTTCTCTCTTAGGGGCATGTACTGGGGAAACTTTCCTTGAGCAGAAGGGCAGAGACACCGCCGCCCCTCTGAGCAGTGGGTCTGAGCGAGCGGTGGGTCCGAAGTGTTCGGGTGCCTGTGTTCCCCGGGCCCTTTGCAGGAGGCAGGCCCGCGGGCCCCAAGGGGTTCTTAGGGAACGGACAGTGTTTTCCAGGAAGAGAAAACTGGTGGTGCTCAGATCAGGTGATTTGCCCGAAGCAGCAGAGCCAACATCTGAATGGAGCCCTTGCCCACCTGGCAAAGCTTCCCCTCCTTCCGTCCTGCTCTGAGTGAGGCCATGTAGCTCGCATGATGAAAATAATCGGATGGGAAAATAACTCGCAATGCGATACTATTTGTCTTCAGTTTCAAAGTCAGCTACTACCTGAACAGAGGCACTCTTGAGTAACTAAATTTTTAAAAAGTGTGCTGTCCTTGTGTGTCAGAGTTAACATGCCCTCGGACTGCACCTCGCTCTGCATGTGTGTCGGGAAATGTGTTAGGCGTGGAAGTGTTTGCTGTGCCATCTTTCTGAGTCTGTGCTACAGTGTGTCACACATCAGTGGAATTTCAGGGTCTGTGAATTGAAATCAGTTTTTTTTTAATTTAATTAATTTATTTTTAGAGAGGGAAGGGAGGGAGAAAGAGAGGAAGAGAAACATTAATGTGCGGTTGCTGGGGGTTATGGCCTGCAACCCAGGCATGTGCCCTGACTAGGAATCGAACCTGCGATGCTTTGGTTTGCAGCCCGCACTCAATCCACTGAGCTACACCAACCAGGGCTGAAATCAGTTTTTTAACCACACTTCTAGCTATCGGAACTTGGATTTTAGCAATGACAGGTGTTTTTGGCAGGCGTCCACGTATTCTGCCAGAAGGTTTTAGAGGCAGACAGTGTAAAATGGACATGGTTTCAAATGTCTTCCATTTCTGCCGTGTTGCAAAAACTGCATGAGCCGTGTTGGGAGTGGAATTGGAGGACGGATGTTTGCCTTTCCTGTGGTTTTGTGTGTTTGCGTGTTACAACTCCGTTTGCTCCCATATTCCAGGTCACCGGTGCGGGACACCAGCAGGAAGCTGCCCCCTTGGTCCAGCCCGCAGACCCGCAAGGCCCGCGTGGCCCGGGAGCATGCTTCCCGCCCAGAGGAGCAGCAACAGCAGTGGGATGGCCATGGCATGGGTGCCGGGCGGCTGCGCACAGGGGACTCTAAGGACACAGGCCTCCTCTCTCACACTGATGACCTTCCTGCTTCTGGGAGGAGAAGGGGCAACCCTGCTGTCCCACCCGGGAGGACTGCTGCTGGGTTCAAGGCGGATGCTGCACCCCTTGCCCCGCTGCCCGCTGCACCACAGCCTTGTCCCATGGTGCCGGGTCCCTGGGAGTCTTGTCCTTCGGAGGGCCCCACCCACAGTGTCCTGGCCACCTGCACGCCTGATGCTGCTCCAACGCCAAAGCTCCTCCATCAGAATCCACCGCCTCCTCTGCCACCAAAAAAGTATGCGGTCCCCAGCATGCCGCCGTCGGGGAGAGAAGAGGCCAGACTTCCCGAGGCAGGCAGAGCCTGTTCTCCTGGTCCCCCGTGGCCCAGTGCAGGCCTGACCCCAGAGCCGGGCCCTGAAGTGTGGACGTGCACGAGGGACGGCAGACCCTCGGGGCCTGTGGGCGCCACGTGGGGCCGCCCATCCAGCCCTGCGGCCGGGGGTGCCCGGGCCAACGTGGGGCCCCCTGTGCCTGCGCGGTGCCAACCAGGAGTGCCTGCCGGCTCCGCCTGCCCGAGCGAGCTGGTGTCCCTGACCACCTATTTCTCCGTGGACAGCTGCATGACTGACACCTACCGACTGAAGTACCACCAGCGGCCCAGGCTGTGCCTTCCAGAGCGCACGGGCTCCTGCAGTGAGGCTGCAGCAGCTCCGGAAGGAGGGCGCCTGGGAGCCACGCCACCAACCGTCCCAGGGCGCACTACTCCTCCCAGCAGAGAGGTGAACCCGGGCCACCCCGCAGTCAGTGACAAGTGAGGATGCTCTTGGGCCCTAAGGGCGGCACGGCACAGGAACGGACCCACCAAACCCAGCGGAAAAGGCGGCACACACCATGGCAGTTTGAGTGCTCTAGAAGTACTTGAACAATTCTCTGGGTGTTCTGGAATCCCCTTGGCGTAGTCTTGGCATGCCCGGAGAAACCGAACGCCGGGGTGCACCTGGTCACTGGCTGCGGGCTGCAGTAGAGCGAGAACGGAAGTCGCCCCTTTACTCTGTGGTTTGTAGCCCCCTGAGGACTAGACGAACCAGTACCTGTGCGTGCAGGTGGGAAGACGCCACTGGGGAAGGGCGGGGGCGCGGTCAGAGTGGAGCCTGGAGAGCACCCAGCCCGGTGCTTCCTGACGTGTGGCCATCAGTCCGCACGGCCAAGCGTCTCAGAAAACCTCGGCCCGTGGAGCCTATCGTGTCTGGGGGGGAGGCCTTAATGATAAAGAAATTTTTAAATTCCGTTCTCAAGCTCTGAACCGAAGACACCGATTCTGATCCTAGAATGCCCATCTTCAAAACGCCCGGTCAGCAACACGAGGCCGTGACGTCCTGCGAGTCCACACGGCACCTCCTCCAGGTGCGCTGCAGGTGGTTGAAGTGCTCCGGTCCATTTATGTGTCATGCCAGTTTTCTGGTTTACGTGACATGGGGACAGTTTTCACTGTCTGGTTTACTGTGGGTGGCCGATGCCTGGTGTTCAGGGTCAACAGCTGCCCTGTCCCAGGAGCCCTGCCTGCCCCGCCCTGCAGTCAGGTGAGCACGCCGTGGGGAGTTCCCGGGTTTCCGACAAAATCCCTGCCTCTCCTGAGAGGGTTTAGTGTCCATGAAATGCCATTTCACTCTCATGGTCATGGAGGGCTTTACTTTTAGATAGAGGGATTTCCTGGTATGATGACGACACCACAAGGGCGTGAGTGTTACTTTAATTGCCTTATTTCACCTGTTGTCCTTTTGTTTTGTAGTAAGCTGGTAAACTGTGGCTTAGACTTTTATATTGCCCACTCCAGAGAACTAAGAATTACAGAATTAAAATTTTCCTTGCATTCATCAGTGGATAAAGTCTACAGGTATAACTTGATAATTCTATAAACAAATTACTAAATTTGATGTTTTGGCCAGTTCCACAAATTGTTAAAATATTCCAAAATGTACATGACTAAACACACTTCTAGACAAATTGAAAGGACTTGCGTATAAAGATCTAACTTCGCCCAGTTGCCGAATGTCGGTCAGAGTTGTCTCCCACCAAGAGAAGCTGAAACAGCCTTTTCTAACTACAGCAGCGATGATCCCTTTCTCTGAATTTAGAGACACTTGAATATCAACCAAATTGAGTTTTATCTTTCGTAAAAGCTTATTTTTTAACATAACTTTTAGTATGGAACATTTGTACATGCTGTAAACTTTGTAAAATAGTGTTTGAAATATCAGCATATATAAATATTGCTTTTATAACACTGTAACATACTAGAAAATGGGCTTCAAGTATTTTTAATAGCTTTTGAAAACTTTGTGGTTTTTTTTTGTTTTTTTGTTTTGTCAAGCTGTCCAGTTGAAATGTATTATTTGAAATAGTTAATTTCTATTTAACAGCAGTCTCATAGATTTATATTTTCAGCTTGCAACCAAGTTGCAGACATGAACTAGAAACATCCTGTTTGGGCTCTTTCCAAAGCACTGTCCAACAGAGGCCTCCTGACTCCGATCACAGTGCTGACAAGCAGAAACCGGCCATTTGTGTCCAGTTTGACTCGACACTCCAAATGTAGTTTGAATGCATATTGAGTAACTAATAATTTACATGTAAACTTCTTATTTTTAGGGTGCCTATTTATTTTTATAGGTGTTTTCTTCTGGTTACAAACTTATTGTGATAATTTCTGAAACAATGCAACCGGTTGTAATATTCAAAATATCGTACTAGTCTTCCAAATAATCTATTTTCATGTGAAATCAGTTTCTCTGGTTCAAGACTTTTTTATAAACTGACCTTTAAGTTGATATGGTTGGACTTTTCTTGGCATTCACGAGCTGTGGCTACCTCTCCCGTGTGGATCATGCATGTTATGAGAAACGTCAGTCAGTCCCAAGTCCAGGGGTGCAGGGACTGTCTCTGATCGTGCAGCATTTTCCCAGTGGGGTGTGGAGCAGGGCTCCCACTGGGGCTGGCTGAGCCTCTGCACAAGGCCAGAGGGTGAGCATAGGCCTGTGGGCCAGCGTCTCCAACAGATGGCTCCCAGAGTGCTGCAGAGGCACATGAAGGTCTCCTGAAACTCGGACGTGAAAACTTGAGGCTGCATACAGTTTTCACCTGTCCAAGTGGCCTTGATTCTTCCCAGTCATTTTAAGGTGTAAAAATAATTCTTCGCTCACAGGTCTTATAAAAAGAGGCAGTTGGCCCACTGGCCACAGTTTGAGGAGCCTTATCCAGCAACATTCTCTACATCACTTGCCTCACTGACCCCGAATACCCTGGGGACTCTGAATGCTGTCCCGTGCTACCCAGGGACTGGGTGCGTGGAGCACTTTACGTCCTAACGTTTTCAGGTTAACGGACCCTCCAGACTTCCTCACAGTTCCTGGTCAGCCCGTTCATTTCAAACGTTTATTAAAACAGCCTTTTCCTTTTGCGAAATTCACCAGATTAAAATCGCATCGCTGTTCACTCTTCTAACGTCTGTGTTTTTGTCACAGGGAGTTTGTAAGCTCCTCTCAGTCCATCAGTGTGGAAAGGTGAAAGTGGCAGGGTGACAGGCGGGGCCTGTGGCAGTTGGTGGGCGGGATTTCCTGTGCATCAGTGGGAGGCCAGACCCGCCCTCCCAGGGCCCCCAGTTCTGTGCTTGGATTACGGGGCACGCTGTAGCCCAGAGGTCCCCCATCCTCCCGGCACTGGAAGTGCTCTCAACTCTCCGTCCTCGTGGTCGTGGGCAGATTTCGGGCTCAGAAAGGGTGTGATTGTAAGGCTGTGCACGTGACTTACCGTCACGCTACAGGAGAAATGTTAATGCTGCCCCCACCTCAAGTGCAGTCAGATCACACGAGCCATATAGGGAGCGCTTACTGGACACTGCAGTCACTAGCAGGCCACACGGCAACAGTTGGTTCGCACAGTGTAGGGGACCCGCACCCCACTCCTCTGGGCGCTCCATGGGTCAAATGCTCCAAAATCAGTCCTGGGTTTCACTGTGATCCTTGGTGCTGGACCTGGCCCACACTAAAAGCTCAAATATTTATTGAATGAGTAAATATGCTGACTTAGCTGAAATACCCTAGTTAGTTAAGTTACAGAAGTTATAAAAATGTCACAAGCATTCTTAATGCAACCCTAATAATAAAAAATGGTTTTGAAACACACCATCCTATTTTAGGGAGTTCAAGAGCTTGAAAGGCAGAGGGGAAAGTGGGGTGGGGAGACCTGCGCTCCAGCCTTCCGGCATTGGGCCCTGTCCACCCTCCCGGAGACTGCGTGGGTCTGGCAGCCACGCCCGAGACCCAGGCAGAGCCAGTGCTTCGTGGACCTGCATCTTCTGTACAGCTTTCCACTTCTCTCCAAACCCTTCCCTCACTTTTGAGTTACTTATTTTGAGGTACTTCACCTTATTAATTCACCATATTATTTGCATCATGCTAAACCCTGGCCAACCCTTAAAATGTTAAAAGACATTACTGTAGTTCTTAATGAATACACTAAACCTTTCTGTATAAATAGTTTAATTCAGCTTCTATAAAGCCATCAGATGCTTGAAAAAGTTTTAAAACATGAATCAGGGTCTAGTTTTAACAGCTTAGCTATGAATCATTCATTACCCATTGAATTGAGTCCCCGAATGAGTAACAAACATGTAAGACAACAGGAAGGTCCCTTAGAGTTTGAAATCCTGTTGGACAATCCTGTCTGTCTGCTTTGTTCAAGAAGTTCAGTCATTTTCTGAATCCAGTCCAGGAGCCAACATCTTAATGTGGATGCCAGGCAATCTGTCTGTAAAAAAATGAGTATTTGTCAACAGTGTTTCCTTTCTTCCCATAATACTACTTTATACCAACTTCTGAAGTCACCTGTCTTAGTTACTTGCCTATTCCTAATGATGGATTGATAAGAACAAAAAATAGTCTGAACTATTCATTGAAAGCCTTGTGTTTTCTACCCAGAGCTGAAAATCCAGGTAATTAAAACAAAACAAAACACTATATTTGAGGTATCTCTACCAAAAAGAGGGGAGGTAGAGAAGCGTGGAAACTCCCTTTACAAATACCCAACTCTCCCATTCGCCCCACTCACCCTCTACCTCCTAACCTAACACAGACCCAAGTAGTCAGACAAAGGGGCTCTCAGGAGCTCATGCCCAAATCTGTGCTGAGTCTTGGGTGAAGGTGGGGAAAGAAGATGCAATGCCTATCAAGAGTGCCAATTTGCAGCCGTGATCCATTCCAAAGCCCAAGGAGCCTTTTCCTGTCCAATGAGCAGTAGCTTTTCTTCCCGAGGCGCCTCCTTGGCTCCCTGCTTCTCTCTGCACTTGTCCCCACCTTCCCCCCAGTTCGTCTGGGCCAGGTGTCCCTAGGGCTGCCTCTTGAGCCCTGGCCCTTTTCTGCTGCCAGAACTGTTCCAGAGTGCGTGAGAATGAGAACAGGGAGTACGGATTTGCGAGTGGAACCTACAGAGCTGCGCGATGAGTCCGCTGGTGTTCGGGACGGGTGGGTGCAAACGGGGAGTCCGCGCCCCAGGTTGAAGCTACGTCCACTGAAATGGCAACCCTGGGAAACCGCTGCTGGAGCCTGAGACACCTGCGATAAGTTACTGCAGTCCTCACTACCTGGCTACCCGGGACCCCCGAGGGAATGACAAAAGCTCCAAGAAACTGGTCACCTGCCGTGTCTCCGGGCAGCGAGGAGCACAAACTCCGCCGTTCTATTCCAAAACATCCGACAGAGGCCTTAAGCCCGCTTCCCTCACACCTGTTCCCAGGGCCCCGCCCAGGTGCCCGGGAAGCACCTGCTCTCCGCAGCCGGGACCCCGCCGTCCCGCGCTCACAGCTCTCACCACGGCCACAGGTACACGAACAGGAACAGCGCCAGGTCCACCAGCACGAACAGCCAGAGGTCCAGCCAGTACGAGTGCTTGGGAAGCCCGTCCGCCGCAGGCTGAGGTCGCGCCTGGTGGTTCTGCTGCGGCCTCGCCGCGTCTCCAGGGCCGAGCCGCTCCCGGGGGCCGTCCGGGTCCCCTCCCGCCGCCGCGCGCCCCTCCATCGCGCACCCGCCGCGCCGCAACCCTGGCAGCCGGAAACCTGGCGGGTCGTGCACTTCCGCCTTCCCGCCTCCAGAAAGCGTCGGGGGCCACCGTCTACGCAAGCGCGGCGGCCGGCCCCGCCCCCCAGCGCACAGCACCGCCTCCGGCCTGGGGTCTCCGTGACTGCCGGCAGGCAGCTCCAAGGGCGGGGCGACCTGCACCCTCAGCCTACAAAGCAGGCCTGCCCCTCCGCCTGCGGCCTCCAGGCGGAGAGCTGGCTGCTCAGGTTTCCCTGGAAGAAGTACTCTCGCGGGACCGGAAGTCACCATCACTCCCATTCCGGCGGGTGACGGCTCCACCCTTGTCCCCGGGGCGCCTCTCCTCCCTTGTCCCGAGTTCCCCTAGGATGTCGTGCCAGGGTGTCAGAGGGTTGGGTTTTGTACCTACCCTGGCATGTTACACTTGTTTGGGGATTTAATAATGAGGTGCCAATCATCCTAGTCGGCTCGGGCTTCTAAGGAGCAGAGGACAGAATTTTGCACGTTCCTCGTGGGCATGAATTTGAGAGTAATCCCAGGGTCTGGAGTGTGACCCCAGCAAGGTCAGAGTACATCCAGAAAGACTGAGTGGCGAGCAAAAACTCCTGTTCCCTGTTCGGGTCCCCAGGATTAAAGCAGCATTAGACAGTTTAACTGAAGAGCATACAAGTTTATTCACCTTTTCCGTGCACAGGAGAACCGAGACCTGGAGAGGTGACCAGAGCAGAGAGCTTTTATACTTTTTACATGACGAGCAAATGAGACCCAGGGCTTCCCATGGTGGTGAATTGTGGAGGGAGGTAAGGGTGTGTCTCACAAGGTTGGTTTGGGACGATTTCTTGTCCTGATGCCTCATCCCTGTTGATGGAAATGTTTCCATTGCTCCTGGTCCAGGAGGGCACCTTATCTCCTCGTTTCAGGAGGAAAAAGAGAGATCGGAGGAAGGAAAACAGAGGTCTCTGACCCCTGTTTTTCCTGTCCCCTCCATGCACCTGCTGCTTCTCAACTTGCACTGAACTCAGAACAGTCGACCTGCCAGAGAGGCACAGTTTGGGGTGAAATGCTCTGAACCCCATTTCCACTGTCTGAAGCTCCCGGGGACAGGGTGCTTCCCGTTACAGCGGAACTGGTTAACAGCCCAGTGGCAAGGGGTCTGCAGAGGTGGATCTGCAAAGATACAGAGTACACTGAGGGTGAGTCAGCAGAACCCCACGAATCCAAGCCCGTTTCCGTATGCCCTGTTGAATCCATCTCCTGCCCGGGAACAGGTTGGTGCCAGCGAGTGGCCGAGGCTTGCTTGTCGGCTGGCGTTGATCTTGTCTGTCGCAGGTTGCCAGTGAGCGGCTCTTGGCCCCAGGGACATCGGGCACCTCCCTGTGGGGCCGTCCCTGGTTCAGGTGAGGGGCTTGGGCTGCACCGCACCCTCCTGAGTGATCACAGAGATGGTGGACTCTCCGTCTGTCACTTTGGGAAGAGGTGGAACTGCTTTCCCAACCAGCGCACTTGGAGCCTGGGGACAGGATCTCGATCCAGAAAAGAACCGAGCAAGGGCAGCAATGCACACGCCAGTTTTCTGTGACGTCTTAGTTGTGTGTGTGTGTGTGTGTGTGTGTGTGTGGCTCCACTTTAAGAACCAAGGAGCCCAGATGTGTCATTCAGCTGGCTTGTGAGGCAGAGCACCTGATGACAGCTGGTGTCAGGAATCTGAGCCCACACTAGCTATGCAGGTGGGAACGCTGTACATGCCTTGTTATCACAGGCCATGAAAAGACCAGTGTTGTTTGTGGATAAGATCAGAAAGGCACTTGCATGTGACCCAGCAGGTTGGGGGTGGTGAGTCTTGTCACCTGCCGTTGGCCTCTGCAGGTCCCCACCCTCCATGCGCTGCTGTCGGCCTGCAGGAGTGGAACAGGCTATGAAACCCTGACATGAATGAGGCCTGAGGCAGGCCTTAGTGGCTGTAAGGCTTGGTTTTGCTACCTGGCCAGCTCAGTCCAGGTGTTTGGTCTACCCGTAGGTAAGGTTTGGTCTGTGGCAGCTAATTAGGGGAGTCACAGGGGCGGCTTGTGAGCCACACGTAATGTCTCGTGATATGGCGAGTGTCCCCTCCCTCAGAGCCCATGCTGAGACCACCTGTGACCCCACGAGAGGCAGGAGGGTGCTAACTGTGGAGTCGAACTGTTACAGAATAACAAGGGTCCAAGGCGGGCCAAGGGCAGTATACTATTACCTGAAAGAAAACCCCAGGTCCGTTATGTCCGCCGCCTATCGGAAAGATGTCTCTCAATGCCAGATTCGTGAAAAGGAAAGGAAATGTTTATTTAATACTGTACAGTCTTAAAGTAGTGACCTAATGTTTTCATCAAAATCCCAAAGTTCCTTAGAACACCCACAAACACACACAGTCCTTCCTTCCCCCTTTGCCCAGTCTGGGGTACTGTATCTCAGGAAAGAAATGGAAGTCCTTGGCTCAGGCAGCCCCCGGTTCTTCCCAGTAATCCTTCTTGGCTGGGAGATGTTCTTCGGTTCTCCGCACCCTCAGTTGTGTTGCTGAGATCTCTGCTAAAACCAGGTGGTGGTTCCCCCTACTAATGCTGCAGGGGTCCCCACCCTGGCAAAGGCACGTGGTCCTCTCTCCACCAGGGCCACGGGAGTCCCCACTCAGCCAAATCTGAGTGGTTCTCTCTCCCAGGGCTGCGGGAGTCCCCACTCTGCTAAAGATCGAGTGCTTCTCTCACATGTCCACAGCTGCGTGGCTCTCCTTTCTTTTTTTTTAAATTCTTTATTTTATTGATTATGCTATTACAGTTGTCCCATTTTCCCCCTCACTCCCTTCCACCCTGCCCACCCCCTCCCACCCACATTCCCCCCTTTAGTTCATGTCCATGTGTCATAAGTTCTTTAGCTTCTGCATTTCCCATACTATTCTTACCCTCCCCCTGT
>PVIA01004578.1:0-134732 GCA_004024845.1 Tonatia bakeri
ACTGCTGCCTTCTTTTTGATCCTGGACACATGTGTTTTAACCAAAATTTTCCCTAAATCCAGTTCATGATAAGGCATAGTTTTTAAGATTTTTAACATTTTATTCAAGAATAGTCTTACTCTCCCTATGATCTCTGCTTGTACCCCTTCCTATCAGGTTCTTAATGTTGAATTCAAAGACTGAAGGAAAATTTTTGGTGAGAAAAATGTGGAACCAAAATAAAAATAAATAGAAGAATGTGACTTGTCTGAAAGCAGTTGTGTGTGTGTGTGTGTGTGTGTGTGTGTGTGTGTGTGTGAGATTACCACTCATTTTGGGCCAAAGTAACTGTCTGCTTTTCTCATTTAGATAATTATGATCTTCCTATCAAGATAACTAGGTGCCTAAAATTAAACAAGCCAAGTTCATTACCACACTACAAAAATCATGACAAGTTACATGGAAAATTTAGTAGTAATGAGATTTCTAAATAAATATTAGGAACTCTGAAAACTAAGCAGATTGTGACAACTCAGGACTTCCTTGCAGGAATCCAAATCAACTGGTTTTTATGGGGTACTAATTGCTTGGCTAGCCATGTACTTAGTCTCATGGGAGATATAGATTTTTTAAATTTTCTTTCTTATTGATTGATTGATTGATTGATATTTTATATTTAATTTTTTTCTATTTATTTAAAAATATTTTATTGTTCAAGTACAGTTGTCTGTATTTATCCCCCACTACTCCCCCCCACCCCAGCGATCCCCACCTCCCTCCCTTGCTTCTGCCCTCCTTGGTTTTATCCATGTGTCCTTTACAGTTGTTCTTGAAAACCCTTCTCCCCACCATTATCCCCTCCCACCTCCCCTCTAGTTACCAGCAGATTGTTCTTACTTTCAATGTTTCTGGTTCTATTTTGCTTGTTCATTTGTTTTGTTGATTAGATTCCAGTTAAAGGTGAGATCATATGGAAGACATAAATTTAAAAGACTAGCGCCTTCGCCTGTGGGACTTGCAATCTAGCACAGATACTGTTAGATTTAGCAAAGCCCTGTGCTTCATATGCCTTTTGAGGAAGAGTGAGAAGAGCAGAAATGAAACTGTCTATAAGGATAGGGTGGTATTCTCAGTTTTAATAGGTTACATGGAAAAACTAATAATGAAAAATTAAAATTAATTGTAAAATATAAATACATGTGTAACATATACGCAGAAGATTGCACAGTTTCTCAGTGTTGTAGCTCCGTGAATATTCACAAAGTGAAAGTGGCTGTATGACTGTCATCCAATGAAGACAGCATTGCCAGAATCCCAAGAGCCTTTCCTTGTGTCCTTCTCAGACCTACACCCTTTCCTCAAAGGTCACCGTCACCCTGTTCTAGTGCCCTTCACACATTTGCTCTGGTTTTGAACTGTATATTAACAAAAGCATACAGTCTGTTGTTTTTACGCTGACTACTTTCTCTCAGGATTAGATGTGTGAGAATCATTTCTGTACTTTTTTATAGCAGGTCATTCTCACTGCTCTGAAACATCCCCTTCAATGAATAAACTGCAATGTATTGGTCTATTCTACTGTCAGCGGGTATTTGGGCTGCTTCTAGTTTTTAGCTATTACGAAATAGTGCTGCTGTTGTCATTCTTGTACATGTCTTTCAGTCCCCATTATAAAGCATTTCTATTTCTGTTGGGAGTGGGAAGGCTGAGTCATAGATGTAGATTTAGTTTTTAAAGATACTACAGATAGTTTTCCAAAGATTACCAATGTACACAAAAACAGGCAGTGAGTGACTATTTTAGGAGCTGTTTATTTTTGTTAACACTTAGTATTTTGTTAAAGCCATTTGTTTGGGTGTATGGTGGTTGTGGTTTTACTTTGTTTCCTTGATGACCAATGAGGTTTGAGCATTCTTTCACATGCTGCTTTCCCATTTGGAAACTGTGTTTGCAATATGTCTATTGAAATCATTTGACTACTTTTATATAAAATTGCCTTTTTCATTGATTTGTAAAATTTATTTATATTGTCTATGTTATGTTACTCCTCTTAACCACTGTAGATGACAGTCTTATCTAACTAACTTTGGCCTACCGTTCCTGTTGGTAATCTTTGATTCTTAATGGCTTTCGGTGTAAATGCTGATGCATTGCCAAATCCCAGCCCGAGGGCTGGGGTGGGGTGAGTGAGAGTGATGACTTGGTGCTGGGAAAGACTCTGAGACCCTCTTAAATCAGAACAGCCAGGCTTTCATCTGTAGTCCTATTGACTTCTGAGAAAGTGTTCCTTTAAACTTAGACTGAAGCTGCTCTTTTTAACATTGTGTGTCTATTTTAAACTCTTAAATTAATGGATGAAGAGTTGGGATTCAGCAAGGTCAAGTGGTTTGGCCCTGATTACACACTTTGCTGATGGCAGAAACAGGATTGAAGTCCAAGTTAACTTTCTCCATGGTGCTCTGAGACTGATATTTGTGTCCCCTGGAGGAATATCCTAATGATTCAATAATGTTTCTTCCTTTCCACTTCCCAGCTCTGAGAAATAGATCAACCCAAGTTAATTAGAGAATCAGACGGAGGTTCTTGCATCAGAAAAGGAGTGGTACTCCACATGCTTGCCATTCTTGTACATGGTTCACAAGATCCCAGCTTACCTGGTTGATATTAATGGTCATGAATTCATGGATTGTCTTCTTTCCAACTCATTTATGGTCCTCTAATCTGATTCATAATTTCAATTATGTGTGATTATAAATTTTTTATTCTTCTATCATCTTGTATACCTTTTTACCCATTATTAGATGCCTATTATTGGCCCTGTTATATTGGATCTACTTAAGACTTGTTCTATATTGTTTTCATTACCTACTCTTTCTTTTATTTTCTTTTAAAATTATTTTATTGTTGTTCAAGTACAGTTGTCTTCATTTACTCCCCCCCACCACAACCATCCCCACTTCCCTCCCCTGTTTCCACCTGTCTTGGTTTTGTCCATGTGTCCTTTATAGTTGTTCCTGAAAACCCTTCCCCGTTTCCCCCCATTATCCCTTTCCACCTCCCCTCTGTCAGATTGTTCTTAATTTTAATGTCTCTGGTTCTATTTTGCTTGCTTATTTGTTTTGTTGATTAGTTTCCACTTAAAGGTGATATAATATGGTATTTGCCCCTCACCACCTGGCTTATTTCACTTAGCATAATGCTCTCCAGTTCCATCCATACTGTTGCAAAGGGTAGGAGCTCCTTCTTTCTTCTGTGTAGTATTCCATTGTGTAAATGTACCATAGTTTTTGATCCATTCATTTATTGATGGCACTTAGGTTGCTTCCAGAATGTGGCTGTTGTAAATTGTGCTGCTATGAACATTGGGGTGCATAGGTTCTTTTGGATTGGTGTTTCAGGGTTCTTAGGATGTAATCCCAGCAGTGAAATTGCCAGGTTATTCCTTCCGTTTAGTGCCAGTGTATCCGATGTAGTCACAGGGATGGGGACGCTTGGCAGAGGAGAGTCAGGCAGAAAGCAAATCTGGAAAATGACCTAAGGGTCCTTGCTGACTTGAAAGAGAAAAAATAGAGACAAGCTCATGCTTATCAGAGAGTAGAAACAGTGACAAGGACAAAAACCTGAGAGGGATGCCCCTATGGCCCAGGGCTGAGAGGCACAATTGGTACATAGGGACTTGACTGGAAGAGACCAGGCCTGGGCCAGTTTTTTTCTTTCTTTTTTATTCTGCTCTGGAGTTCCAGAGACCAGACTAAAGTGCATAGAGACAAGAGAGAGGCAAGAACTCTTAACTATGTAGTAGATTTTTGAGATTAAGGTCCATCCAGTTAGCATTCATCTAAAAGCAGTAAAATAATAGATTTTTAGAAACTGATGGGGCTTTGAGGGGCTTACCCAACAATTTAATTGTGCAAATGAGGAAACTAAGGTAAAGAGAAATCGAAGCAAACACCTTGGCTCAGTTCTGGGTGGAGCTGTGGGATGCCAGGCCTGTATTTTCCATTCATATTTATTTACCCAGTTGCATGAGAGAGGAGCCTAGGTTTTATTCTAAATGCACTCAGAAGTCATGGAAGGGAAATGATGTGATTTGATACACGTCTAAGAAGATCCCTCCTGCTGTGTGAAGAATAAATTGAACGAGGGTAAGAGCGTAAATCAAGAAAGCGGTATGTGGCTATTTAAGCACTCTTCGAATGAAGTGGCTGTGGCTAGGAAAGGGAAGATGAGAAGGAGCAGATGTGTTTTGAAGTTAAAATGTAGACGGCTGGATGGATTGGATGTGGTAGGTAAAAATACCGGAATAATCAAAGACTATGCCTGAACAACTTGGTGGATATAGGTATAGTTTTCAATATGGAGAAATGGTGCGGGAGTGAATATATGAGTGAAGGTTAGAGGGATTCAGGTGAAGGGACAGTAGGGAAAAATTTTGGACTAGAAAACTTGTTCTCATTCATCCTCACATGAACTGCTAAAGCTGTTGATTTAGACCGCGGGACCATGACCTGTTTCCCCTCGTGCTGCTCAACACCGTAAGGCAGTTCTTTGTTACCAGGTGTGTCATTGTATAGGGGACCGTGGTTCAGTCTTGTCAGTCATCTGCTTTAGGAAGGACAAGCTAAGGAGATAAGGTAGGGGAATACTGTTTCCACTTCTGTTTGCCTTTTATCCATATAGAAATGAAGCTAAAAATCTTTAGCATTCTTATAACCCAATTCAGGAGTGCCTTAAATTGCATCTGCTGGAGGAAAAAGGGTGAAAAAACTTTCTCACAAATGTGCCCATGGAGACATGGGAGGTGGGACATCCATGTCCAGCATGCTGTTGCTGTAATTACTCATTCCACAAATATTTTTTGAAATTCTTCCACTTGCCAGGCCCTGGCTAGGGCACTGGGAATATGGCAGGGAGGAAAACAATGTTCTTGTCTTAATGGAAATTACATTCCATGTTAGTGCCTGGTTCAGAAACTTTCAATGCTTTGTTGCCCATTTCAGCAGCACAAAAGCCAACCCTCTGCTTAAATCAAACACAGCCACTCCTTGCTGTTTCCCAGCCATGTACTTGAGCTGTTTCTCTCACTTGCCTGCTTCTCTGTTCCTCTGAAGACAGCCAGTCACTCAGGACTGATACTCAGTACCACAGGGGTGTGCTGGCCAGCATCCAGTTCTAACTGGTTGATGCCTGTGCTGGACCAGGTATTCAAAATCTCTGTTACCCCTGCAGCCACCAGGTGTAGCTCAGTACTCTCTTGAACCCCTTTCTAGGTCCCCTTTTCAGCCCTCAGCGATCTCGTCTTTATTAGAACTCATGGCCTTATATCACAAAGCTCACAAACTTTCTTACAACATCTGGCACATAGTTCTTTCCATTTTATTGAAAAAAATTTATTTGTGCTTTTGCCTTTTATTCCAAAGGGGATGATATGCCCCTTGTACAAGTCAGACACTGCATAGGCACTTACTGGTTGATCTGTGCACCAGGAGGAACTTAGCACCTGTAACTGCCTGCTGAGGACTTCACATGGAGAGGGGCCCTTCCTACTGGTATTTTATGTCAGTGTGCTCAGCTCTAAGAGTTCCATCCTCCAGGGCCTTCTTCCACCCCCCGCTCCTGTCTCAGAGTCACCCCATCACCTTGGGTTTGCAGGGGCATTACCATGCCAATACCCCTTAGGATGCCTGACTAGTTTTCTGCATTAAAAGGACAGTGGGATGTCTTGTTTGCCAGCCCATATAATGCAGACTGACACTCCTGGCACATTGAATTAAGGTGGAGGACCAACTGCTTCAGAGAAGGGCCCACTTTTTTATGGGGATTAAACAAGAAAATAATGGCATGCGAATCACCTTTATTTTTTTCTCATATTTAAATAGGAAGACTAATTAAGCCAGAGCAGCAGATGAGTTCTGATTGTTAATTTCTAAGGGAGGGGAAGTGTTTTTATTTATCCCAGGTCATTTGTTGAACTAGGAGATGAGAATCATGTTCTATGGTCTTGCCCATGGTGTAATGCTGACAATTTGAGAATTAATCATTTTCAGATGTTTCAGAGTTTTTATTTTAAAGCTGTTTTCCCCCTCTGGGTAAAAGCTGAGGAAAATGTGTTAGGCTTTTATCTAAGACCATGTGGCTACTGTCATGACTTTCATAGGGCAAAGCTGGCCTGTGGATTTACTCGAATAATCCCCCAATTTTTAAATAGGTCACTTCACCACAGTGTGATGGTCTAGTCAGCTAATTGAACAATTATAGTTAGATTTCTAGAATGAGAGGCTCCATGGGGCTTCATAAACATATAATATACCACTTCTAATTATAAAGCTGCGTGGGTACACAGTATTACCTACTTGGTGTAACTGACTTCTTGGAGGCTGATAAAAAATGCAGGTGGTGAGGCTCCACTCTAGACTTTGATATATTTTTAACAGCCACTCATCCAGGGTCAAGGACCACAGGTATAAAGTGTAGTTTGGTTTTGGAGGCACGTGGAATCTAACTGGGAATATAGGACTTGTATTTATAATTATCAATCTGCTTTCTTAGCTCCTTACATAGAAGGATATATTAAGTTTCAAGTGAGAGGGATGGACCACACAACTGCTGTGTGCAAGGGAGGAACAGCTTACTGAGCAAAAAACCTAATGAAATAAGATTTGAACTTATGTTTTAAGGATGATTTGAGTATAAACATAGATATGAGAACAGGGGACTCTGAGTAGAAGACTAGCATGAACCTAAGCTTGCGTGCAAGCTCAAGGCAAGAGTATGTAAAGTATGTGCCAGGTATTAATTGGATATTAATTGGAAAATAAAAATCAGGTGGCCCCATACAGGGACTTGGGTCCAAAGATCCAGGTGTGGGTTCTGTACGTGCCACTAAATAATGTATATTTCACTTCTCTTAGCTCCAGTTTTCCCATCTGCCCAAAGTGGAACAGCAGTTTCTATTTGGTTGTTCAGAACCAGTAAGGTAACAGAAATGGATTAACAACAGAGCCCTACCTAAGGCTAGCTGTTATTATTGTCTTTCGAATGAAAGTCATGGAAAGTTTCAGAGCAGAGGAGTGATACACAGAAAGTATTAATCATTTATCCCATTTCTTCATGAGTGAGTGAAAGAAATAGCTAAAAATGAGTAATAACTGAATGAATATAATTCTGTGTAGGGACTTGGAACCCAGCCTTCGAAAAAGAAGACTGGCGTAACTGTCATCATGGCTGCTGCTGAGGCTGCATCTGATCAGGCCCGTGAGTAGCCCCCCTTCCCATGACTTGGTCGGCTCAATGCACAGGGCACGACACTCCAACAGCTCTTAAGGACACTTTTCATTAATTATTAACCCCCAGGGCACTAAATTTATTGGCACACCTTGTAGGAATTCATCTCATTCCCTTTATTTAAACATAACCAACTTTTGATAGATCTATAGCACTGTTTACCTTAGTGTGTGTTTCGGTATGGTATCCACTAGCCACATATGGCTATGCAGTACTTGAAATGTGGCTAGTGAAACTGAAGAACTGAACATTTAGTTTTAATTCATTTTCATTTCAATATAAAAACCCATAATCAAGTTATTGAAAAACTTTTAATCATGTTTGGAGCAATATGGGTATGTGAATCTACTTTTTTGAGTGGACATTTACAAATTTAAATACAAATCAAGTATTTCTGATAAAAATTTAGCATCTGAATTGAGATGTATATAAGTGTGGAATACATTCAGGATTTTGAAGACAGAACAAAAATATCTTATTAACTTTTGATATTGATTAATGTTGAAATAATAATACTTGGAAATATTTTGTTTAAATAAAATATTCTGTAACAATCATTATATTTTATTAAAATTAATCTCACCCTTTTTACTTTTAAAATGTGACTACTAGAAAATTTTAAATTATGGATACAGCTCACATTATATTTCTTTTAGAGCTGGCAACACCACAAGTAATCATAAGTTTAGGCTTAAGTAGAATGATTGAGAAAGATTTAGTGCTGCGTATAAAGCTGGGATTATTGGGATTTCCTGTTCTGCTACCTCCCCTTGGCTCAGGCGATCCCAGGCAATATATAACACAGACTGACTGGCTTCTGTCCAAGGCTACCAATAGAATGCTATGAGGATCACTTTGACGATTTTTCCATTTGGATAGCACAACACATTTTTCAAGATGGAGGAGGAATGCTTTTTTTGCCTTTGGATCATGCCCATTATTACTTAAATTATATTGGAGGTCTTGATACCATAAGCTTGGAATTCTCTTACTTCTCCTTAGCAACTTAGTCCCAGTCTGAGAAACATTAATATAGACAGATTTTTGGAGGACTACCCTGTAAAATCTCCCTGATATGTGTAAGAAACCTATTAATCATTTATTGTTGCAAATAGGACAAATGCTTTGCTAAAGAAGACCAAGGTACGAAATGAGGAAAAGTGAATCTCTAAGAGAAAATTCAACAGAATGTCTTCATTCTGAAGAGTTGGATCTTAATGTAGACTGTGTTGTGAAAAAAGTTATTGCATATAGGTTTCAGGAGATGATAGTCGTATGCAACTTGAACTTTGGGTTTTCCTTGGTTCTTTCTTTTTGAAAAGAACTTAGAAAAAATTATGTTTTCTTCATTTGTACATAGTAGAATTGAATATAAACTATTTTACTTGGGGTTTCTGTTCAAAGACCCTCTATTGCCTTTTTAGCTTCTACATCAACTTGACCTAAACTAATTCAGTGGTCTTGGTTCCAGGCCCCCTCCCCTTCCCTTCCTCTGAATGAACTTTTAGAAGATCTTTCTGCACATACACACATATTCGAATCTTTGCTTATTTGCTTTTTACTTGTTTGATGTGTGTTTGTTATATTTAGCCAACTTTTTTTTCCCCTACAATATAACACATAGGAAGAGCTCAAATAAGTGAAACCAATAATGTCTGACTCAAAGAAGGAAGAGCCACCAAGACACGTGAAATTGTTGAAGTGCAATTTTAAAACTACTGCCTTAGTCTGAATTTGATTCACTATGTTATTTCTCTTGGGATATTTCTGTTTCAAATCTTATCTCTAATAGTACAATATAAAGCCTGATATCTTTAAGGGAAGTTTTTACGTCAGTGAACTGGCAGGAGGGGTGCTGGTGATTTATGTTGGCCTCGGTAACAGCTTGGATCTTACTGAATGTCATGGCATTTGTGTACAGTTTTTCCTGGCACTAGGCTCTATGTGCCTGGAATACAAGGATACCAAGTGTCTTATTTCTTGCAGTACATTTAGCACCAAAACAGGACTTACTAGGTGCTTAAAGACCAAAAGCTAATGTTATTGAGTGTGAAATAGGGCTTTTCTAACCCCTATGAACTCAAACAGGCAATTGAGTACCTACTGGGACTTACAGAGGTAAGGCTGGCCTTAGCCGTGTGACTGTACATCTTCGCTTGGCATATCTTCTTACCAAATATTTGTGAAGTCTCTAAAGAATGCAGGCTGTTTGTAGGAAGGATGAAAACCCTCTGATTAGTCCAGTTATTTTTGTCATGGTTGTAAGAAACACATGTTTGTTAGTCCCTCCATTGTTTTAGATGCAGAAAAGACTTGTTAGTGATTACAGTCAAGAGGTGGTCAGTGGTTCATTCCTTATTGTAGTTACTGTAATTGGAGCTTTTGGTGTCTCCATGTCTTCGCTGGAGAGTTTAGCTAGAACAATTATACAGAAACTCCTAAAGCATTAAAAGAAAACTGGAGTTTTATAAGTGATCAATCATAATAGCATTAAGCTGAGTTTCAAGTATATATAATATATATTATATGTATAATAATATGAGAAAATTTTTTAGGCTAGTGAAATTATTTCTTTCCCCATGGAAATGTTAATATTTGCCCACATGTTTTAGCTAAATTTAATATGACTACTTGAATCTCTTCATGAACTTTCTTATAACATATTTGTTATTGCTAATAATAAATTTTTATTGCTACACAGGGATTTGGTAAGTTAATCCAAAGTATGAAGAGATTTTATTATTTGCAAACCTATTAATTAATCAGTTCTGGATAGAAAGGGCTATAATAAGGCCAGACTTGTTCAAACTAATTTAGAAAGTTGAAATTTATCCTTGTGAAATTGAAGAAATGAGGATTGACTTATGAAATTAATCATATAAAGAGTTAGCCCAATCATAGTAACACAACAATAACTACAGTAACAGTAACTGTTTGCATTTATTGAAAGCTTGTTATGTGCTGGGTGCTCTGCTAACTGCTTTGTAATCAAGTTCAATTTTATCCTTGCAATGACTTTGTGTGAGATATGTAATTATTATCATCCACATCTTACATATGAAAAAATGAAGGTTTAGGACAATAAAATAAGGTTCATGAGCAAATTGGAATTCAAGACCAAAATAGTGTGACTCAGAAAGAAGAGCTCTTAAAAGTCATTCCATATGCTATAGATATGATTTGCATATAAACAAAGCCTTAATTATTTTTTTAACTGAGTAGGAGCAGACCTTGACAACTTCTTAATGATTACAGTAGTAATGTGAGCTTGAATGTGTAAAAGATACACGCTCATCCCATTGTGAACAAAGAAACAAAGATTATTAACTGGATGGATTCTTAATGTCAAAGTTGTTTAATTTCCTGTGATTTTAAGTTTATTTGTTGAATCAGCTGCTTCAGCATCTTAAATGATATTGAGGGCTCAGGACTGCTGGCTTGGAGTCAGGGTGTCAACACACCTTCAGTGGATCCAGTTCAAAATCCATGTGAGGTGGCTCCCTTTTGGTGGCTGCCTGTTTTTGCCCCTTTAATGCAATCCCAGGCCTTGTTCTGTTTAGGAACCTTAAGAACTGACTTTATGGGTTCACTGTGGCAGTACCTAGGTGAGCTGGAATCTACTCGCTGGTTCCATGCAGGCCATTGGGGTCACCAGAGTGATGTGAGCTCTTCCACAGTTCACAGGGAACAAGTGGCTTTGGGGGTTGGGGAAAGTCAGAAACACTGATCAACAAGAGCCCGGCTAGAAAGAAAAGGCTACTTTGGGAATTTAGCTCCTCTGTCAAAGGCTGGTTTTTAACTATGGAGGGGAAAATGGGAACAACTCTGTCAGCACATTAAATCACGAGTTTGCAGGAGATTGCTGGCTTGAAATGAAAGTGTCTTCGTCCATTCAGGCTATTATAAAAAATATAATCTGGGTAGTTTATAAACAAGACAAATTTATTTCTCACAATTCTGGAGACTTGAAAGTCCAGGGTCATGACATCAATAATTTGAAACCTGTTGAGGATATGCTTTCTCATTAATGGATGTCTTCTCCCTGGTAGAAGGAACTACCTAGCTCTCTGGGGTCTCTTTTATAAGAGCACTAATCTCAATCTCAAGAGCTCTACCCTCATGACATAATCACCTCCCAAAGGCCCCACCTCTTAATATCATCACATTAAGCATTAGGTTTCAACATATGAATTTTGGGGGAATATATATATTGAGTTCATAGTGGAAAGTGTGGGTGAAATGCAAATATTTTACTAAGTCAACCAATCACATGCTAGAGGAGTCTCCAGTACTCACAGGGAGTGCACAGCATCATGAAAAGAAGCAGATGTGTAGAAAAAAGCAGGCAGTGATTCAGGAGTTCAGTATCTTTGTGGGTGCCCGGCATGGCTGTGCAACTTTGGAAAGCTCTTGGGCCCTTTCTGTCTGAGAGCTTTGCTGTAAAAGAAAGCTAGGTCATCTCTAAGGTTTTATCTAGAATGAAGGTGGTATAGTTATTGTAAAGTTACATCTTCACCAAAACCCACTGACAGACATGTCATATATTAATACAGTATATTGACTGTCATGTGTCTGATACATGGCAATATTGTAATTCTAAGTAATTATAAGAGACATTGAATTAGTCAAAAAAGAGGAGGTAAATAAAGACAAGTTGTGATCTCACTGCTTTTTCTCCAGGAAGTTAGTTAGTGATCTGGTTAGAAACTCCCTCAAAGTAGGTTCAGATTTTAGTTGAAACTTGATGAAACTGACAATTTTAATTACTGAACCACTGTCTCTTCTAGGTAAGGACAGTGCCTCTTATAGCTTTGAACAGTGAGATTTATATAAACTATTTTATGATTCATGCGTAATGTTATGTTTCACTCTCTACAAAGAATATGCATGCTTCTTCAGAAGCATATGCTCAAAGTCTTGACAACTATTTTTGTTGAAAGGGAGAAAAAATCCACTAAGCCATTTCTTTAGGAATATGTAGACAGCCCTAAATGTGGGGGGGATACCATGGCAAATGTGGGAGGATGGGGAGAGTTGAGTTTGGTAATGACGTATGCCACTTGCCGTAGCCACGAGTGGGAGGAAGATGACAGGGAGCGGGGGGAGATGTTGCTTTTTCCAGAAAAACTGCAGAGGGACAATTCCAATGCCCACTGATGGAACACTGTTAGTAGGTGCTTCCTCCCCAAACCCAGAACTTTAAAGTTGGGCTAAGAGTCCAATTGCACCTCTTCTTTCTTGCTATGGTCTCCCCGAGGCCTTGTTCCTCAAATTGTTATTGACCCCAAGTAACAGTGCCTGGACCAATGAGTCTACATGGTGAAAAGCAAGGGGAAAGTTTGTGAAGGAATGACTCTCTCTTTTCTAAACTGCTTGCCTTATTTTGCACTTCCACCACTGATACATGACAATTCCAGTAGCTCCACAACCTCTCCATTATTGGCTATTACCAGTCTTTTTAATTTTAGCTGTTCTGGTGGGTACATAGTAGTATCTGCTATAATCTGAATGTCAGTGTCCCTCCTCCCCAAATATGTGTGTTGAAATCCTAATCCCCCAAATATAGTGATAATATGATGTGGGGCCTTTGGGAGATGATTAGGTCATGACGGTGGAGCCCTCATGATGGGATTAGTGCTCCTATGAAAGAGGCCCCATAAAGCTTTCTAGGTCCTTCCACCATGTCAAGGTACAGCTAGAAGTCTGCAACCTAGAAGAGGGTCCTCTCCTGACCACACTGGCTCCCTGATCTCAGACTTCCAGACATGAAAATTGTGAGAAACAAATTTCTGTTGTTTGTAAATCTGTGGCATCTTGTAATAGCAGACCAAGTGGACTTAGTATCTCATTATGGTTTTGATTTGCTCGAAGATGGAGTTTTTAATTGCTTAAAATGGGAGTGGATGAAAAGAAGAGAGAAAAAAATCTTGACCCTAGAAGTACTAAAGGAGTTTGAGTTATAGAATGGGGAGTATACTGGCCAGACCAAAAACTGATTTCAATGGGTAATACACAGGGCCTGGCAGAAGTAATGCCATTGAGTGTGGTTAGGAGGGTACATGAATGTCTCCCACGAGAACGACAGCAATTTGAACATTCTACCTACAATTTCATATGGTGTGCTTGAGTGTGATACTGTTATGTTATAGAATTACATGCTTATGATTTTATAATAAAGATTTGGTATAGATTACCAGCTCATAAAAATACAGTGTTATTTATGCCGCCTCCTGTATTTTAACTTTACTGAGTTCAGGTTAAGAGGAGAAAGCCAAGAAACACTTTTAAATGTCACAATCAGCTAATAATAAAGGAAATATAAGTAGGAAATCTTAGACAAGGCTAAATGAGAATATGTATTCTATATAGGTGCTATAATATTCCTTATATAGCTCTAGAGAAAAAAGTAAATTAAAATCAGGAAAATATAAATAAGTTATCATAATGTTACTCATTTGTAGGTGTGTATATTTTTATTTCAATGCTATTGCTATCTAATAAACCTATTTAAAAGTTTTATTTTGAAGTTATAATTTAATTAGAAAGTTTTAGGATAAAAAATTTTGAATAAATGTACAGCCATAGGAATTATTCATGAAATATAAAAACATGAACAGACTTGTTAATGATTTTTTTTGTGGCCAAATCATGTCATTGTGTCTTGTGTTTAGTAACATTTAAAAAATGTTTAGAACTCTTTGAGATTTCAATTTTGTGTGCTTTTTTTGATTTCCCTGAATTTTAGTAGTTTAGGATAATCTAATTCTGATAAGCGGATGTTTTTTAAAGCAAAATATTACATTAAAGGAACATTACATTAACTTGCTTTGTGTTCACATATAAGTTCCACTTATAAGATTCACTTTTTAATAATGTCCTACAAGATTCATAACTGTCCCCCAATTTTAATATCATAGTTTCACCATATTTTGATTAAGAAAGTATATTAACAGCCTTAAAAAAATTTTCTCTCTTTCTCTTTTAGGTCCTGTATTAGAGATTACCAAGCAAGATTTTTTTCAGGAAGCAAAAAATCTCATTGCCCAACATTATGAGAAAATAAATGAGGTTAGTGTTCTACATTTATCTAACATTATATTTTTCAGGAAACTAATAACTATATTTGTATACTACAGTGATTGTTCCAAATGATTGTGTGAATCCTAACAGATTTTGACTAGAATAGAGGAAAAAATGAAATCCTTCCTAGCTACAAGAATTGATTTCAGATTGCATTTAAAATTAAGATTTTTCAGCTATACAGGTTATTTAATTATAAATATATTCTTAATTTGCACACACAATTTTTAATATTGTTCTTTTGATGAATTATAACAGAAATATTTGGATTAAATATCTCAAGTAAATATCTCTAGAAAATACACTGTGAGATGATGTCTCCTCTGTGCCCCTAGCATGCCACGCTTGCCTGAGCTTCCTCCACATTGAGTTAGAACTGTTTACTAGTCTGAATGCTCCTTGTGAGCAGTGGCTGCCTTTTTAGAATATCACATCTCCAGCAACAAGCTTGGGCCCAGCCCAGTAAATACTTGCTGAATGGCATAGATTTGGAAGGTCCGAGAAGGAGGAATGGAAGGGACAGGGGGGACAAAGAGAAAGGAGAGTCAGCATAGGGTGAAATTTTGGAGGACAGCTCCAGAAGAGATGGATGATTTGGGGAGCAGCAGCTAGTGTGGCAAATGGGCCTTTGGGGAGACGGGTAAGGAAGGAGGGGGTCTTAGAATGGTGTACTTTGTCCTGCACTATCCTATTCTCTTTTGAATACTTTTTAAAACAATGCATTTTAAATAAAGATTTTAAATATTTTTCAATGCTTACTATGGAGGAAGGAGGTTATAATTTTTACATATGTTGCTTTTGAATGGTCCTCTACTCGGAGACTGGCCATGGATGGTTTTAATCTTGTAATCAACATTGTCGACATTGCTTAACTTTTTCCTCTAACCAAAAAACAGTTTTAAATTATATTGATTAATTAGTAGGTACATGGGATGAAAACTTCAGTCTTCGGAGTTAGATAGAGGTGACTTAGAACCTTGACCCATGTTTAGAGTTTAAAAACAGAATAATATTCCATCTTTGGCTGTTTGCAAAACATGATACCTCCTTAATTGCATCTTGAATTGGTTACGATTTGAATTTATCTAAACCTTTTTTTGAGGGGAGAGGAGGGAGCTATACCTCTATCTATGAGCCAGAGAATGATTAGACTGGAATAAGTGTAATTGTCTGGATAACTACTTCTCAGAGACCTGAGACTATATTATTTTTATATTACTCAAGGTAGTAAAAAATAAGAAATATTTAAGTGATTGAAATTATGTAAAATACACATCCAATTATTAATTTTTTTTCTTGAGAATCTACCTCCATGTATGAGCAGTTATTTATGGTTCAACAGAAAAAGAGTATCGGGAGTATTAGCATATTATGGACATTTTAGAATTCTTCAAAGATGATTGAAAAATAATTACATTCTTATATGTCTAGTTGAAAGCTTCTATTTTAAAGTAGACTTTAAAGCTGTATTTGGAAATATCGCATTTGAAGAAAAAATAACTATTTTAAATTTACATTTTTCAAAGTAGAATATAATAACCCTCATGGCTATGAAGTGCCTTTTGAGAACCACATAGGAAAACACCTGCTTTATATGAATACTGTCATACACTTTATAGTGAATGTCTTATATAGAAAGGTACTCTGCAAAGCATAGTTAGTGGATATAAGTTTAATAGTGTATTAATAAAATTTATTATATACTGTTGTTATATAATTAATATGGGAATTAAATTTAATTAAATTTATCTTTGTTTTATTCACAGAACAAAGTTCAAGGTAGTTCTATAGATGTTTTCAGAAATAAACACCAAAAACCGAAATCTGGCAAATTCCTACCTTTGGAGATAAAAAAAAAAGAAACACTTGATGTGGTCCAAGAACGTCAGACAGCACACAAACACACTTGTTTTCCCAAAGATGTTTCCAAAGGCGACCATATTGAGGTGCCCCCACAACCAACTTCTTTGAAGGAGCCACACATTTTTAATGTAAAAGAGAAATCAATGGGATCTATAGATCTAATTGCAAAAGGTACGTTTTTGGGGGAGCAAAGGAATTCAGGAAACTAACAGGCAAAACTGTTTGCTTCTGGTGTGCTTTTATAATGGAATGTCCTTGTTCAGGCAAAAATCCAAACTTTAAATTTTAGCAATGAAAGGTAAGGAGGCTTGATTGAAAGAGCTGCTAACTCTGCGGCCACCTAAAATTGAGAAGAGAGCACCCTAACGGGGAAGAGGAAATTAGTTGAATAAAACTGGCTAGCTACTCTTCCAGCGGGGTGATTGATATTCCTTCTAGTACAAGTCCTCAGAGACTGGTTAGTTCACTGTTAGTAGCACAGTCGGAGGCATATGGCTTTGGATTCTGTGGTTGAGCAGGCTCGGTAGGGTAGGCAAACTGTGTGTGAGTGTGGTCCTCCAAACCCCTAAGAGGAGTTTTGGGAGTGACAGAGTTCCCCTTTAAGACAAATTGTAGTGAAAGTTTATTCTCCATTAGGAACTTGGTAAGATAGAAACTGAAGGTCTATTTAAACAAAATGGCATTGTTTTCCTGAGACTCATGGCTGGAATGAATGAGCTTTTAAAACACATTTTTAGTTATAGCTTTTGAAACTCATCTACATTTTTCTCTTTGTTATTGCTTATTTCATTATTCATTCATTTGAATTTTTCTTCATTCAATGTCTGTTCTGTGCCAGGCACTGTGCTGGAGCTGGAGAAACAAAGGTTAAAAGGCTCAGTTAGGGTATTGGTGGGAATGCACACATAGGTCATCTCTTGTCTGACACTGTGACAATGGCTGTAACAGAGGTCAGTGCAAAGTGTTATGGAAACACTGAGGCATAACCAACCAAGTGCTGGAATGGAAGAGATCTCATTAGAAATGGGTTTTAAGGAGACGTTTGTTAGAGAATGGAAACAGGAGAGGCCATTTGGAGAAGTGACAATGAAATAAAACCCTGAAGGACAAAAGAGTGTGATGTTTTGGGAAAGGAGAGCTGTGAAAGAAAGGAAGCTGAGGAGATGGGTGAGGCTAGAATTTATAATAGATAACAGGGGTCTAGGCAATATAACAGGGGTCTAGGACTGGAACTTACCTGTAATGGAAACCCAATGGTGACTTTAAAGCTGGGGTTGGGGATACAATGAGGCATGACTAAATCTGTCTGTTAGAAAAATCCAACTGGAGAGGATGTGGTAGAGAGATCCATGGGAGGCTTTTCAGGAGTGTGGTGCTCCATGTACGAGATGATAGGGGCCTATGTTAGGGCAATAGTGAAGCATGAATTGTGGAAGATGGGTGCTATGGTAGTGATTCTCCTAGTGCAGTCTTCAGTCCCGAGTGGTTCACCTTGACAGAGGGGTTCTTCAGTTAGATGAGTCTGAAAAAATACATTCACTTCTTGAAGACTCGTATTGATTGTTAATACATGGAAAGCTTTGACAAATACTACAGAAAAGAAATCTGTCTACGGTTTTTAACCTGGCTCTCCACAATTCATCTAATTAAAGAGTGCCTAAAGAAGAATATTGTAGTTTCTAGCCTGGAAAATTTATGTCATTACATTGAGATAGGAATTCAGAGGGAGAAGCAGATGTTGGTCAGATGGAGAAAGGGCCAGGGAAAATAATGAATTTAGTTTTAGACCTGTTAAGTAGATATGTATATGGAGAGAATGATTAGAAGCTTGGAAATGGAGATCTAGCACTTAAGGAGAGACCGGTATGTGAAGATTGTTCTTGGGGATCACAGCCATACTGAAATTGTGGGGTTCATGCATTTATTCAACCAACATTTATTTATTATGTCAGCCATGCAGAGATAAAAAAATAAGCTACTTGCCCTCAAGTAGTTGCAGTTTGACATATGTAATTTGTATGTGGTTGGATGAAGGAAGATAAATGGACAGTTACAACAGTGTATTTCCAGTACTGTGATAAACACAAGCTCTGGCTTTCTCTGGCTCCTCCTGACTTGGGACACCCACAGAATGGACTTAATCCTGACCCATGAACCCCCAGGAAGGGGGCATGAGAGCCAATGAGGAAATGTTTCCTCCTTTCTCTACCTGGGCAGAAGGGTCTCAGTTATATTCTATGAAGCTCCTCAGAAGGTATCAAGCATTTAAGCAACTAGTTTCCTGTAGTGAGGATCAACCACCCTCACCACCAAATTCTTACATTAGTTTCCCTTCTTCCTGGTTTTATTTTCCCATCATTCCTTCCTGTTCCCTAAGCTCACTTCCTTAAAATACTTTCTTTAAAATTTTTTGGTGACAAGTTGTCAGTACATGCTGAAAGAATGGGTATGGAGTGTGAAGGAGAAGATGGTTCTTAAGTTTAGATTTGATGAACTGGAAGATAAATATCATCACTCTCCAAGACGGGGAAGAGAGGGAGATGTAGTTTCACATGGGCTGAAACCCTGAGTTGAGATTTGGGCACATTGTGTTTGAGATGCCTAGTACACATACAAATGAAAATGTCCAGTAGCCAGTCTGTTATATAAGTGTGGGCTAATAGGAAAGGTTAGAGTTATTAATGATCAACATTGTCCAATAGAAATATAATACGAGCCACCAATGTTGTCATTTAAAAATTTCTAGTGGCCACATTAAAAAAATTAAAACAAACAGGTAAAATCAATTTTAACAATGGATTTACTTAACCTATTAAATCCAAATATCATTTTATCAGTATAAAAATTTCAGATATTTTCCATTTTTTTCATACTAAGTCTCCAAAAATCCAGTGTGTATTTTAGATATTGGTATGACCACATTTCAGGTGCTCAATAGCTACAGTTGGTGGGTGGTTATTGTATAGCAACCCTAAACAGCACAAATGTGGATTTTATTTACAATTATAAGCTTAGATAAGATCATCTAGGAAGTAAACGTAGGTGGAGGAAAAAAATATCCAGAGATTAAGTCCTGGGAGTTGCCAACATTTAGAGAAGTACCCAGGAAAGGAGGAAGAAAAAGAGCAGCTAGGAGGGAAATTGGGAGAGCGTGAAATATGTTCCCCATATTTGGATCGAGGAGGAGGAACACCTTAGACAGGAGCAAGGAAAGCTCATCCACTGCCGCAGGAGGAAGGCAGGGGCATGGGCACAGATGCAGGCCAGTGGGCAAATTAAGTGATGGGATTGCTTCTATTGCTTCAGGGATATTAGAAGTGAGATTTTCACTTGAGGATGGGATGGGAAGTGTTGGAGTTTCAATGAGCAAAGAGAAAAGTGAAATAACTGTGATCAAGGCAAGTGTGAAAGCACATGGACTATGAAGAGACAGTTTGCTATGAAAACGAAGTCTCCCTTTTTTAGGAGAAGAGAGAAATGGTTGGGAAATGTCAATAAGGATCAAGGAAGAAACTGATTCTATTTTTAGCTCTAGAGTATGGGAAGGACTGAAGAAAAGGAACAGTTACTTCTTGAGAGAGCTGCCGGAAAAGCTGTATCCTTATGAAAATAAGATTGTTAGGACAAGAAGACAGGAATCATATAGAGAACAGAGCCCAAATATCAATTTAGCTGATGAAAGATTTGAGGTGTCCTAGGGCACAGTGAAGGGTTTGGGTAGGTGATTCAAGAAAGGATGAAAGAAGATGAGGGGATTAATCAAAAAATATATATGCATATAACACATAGACACAGACAACAATGTGGTAATGGCCAGAAGGAAAAGGGGGTGGGGGTAGGTGGAGGTAGGCAAAGCAGGGGAAGTGTGGACAGAAACAAACTTTGCTCGGGTTGACGGGTGCATGGTGCAGTGTGCAGACAATGTTTTTTATTTGAGTTGTATGCTTGAAACCTGTATGGTTTTGTGAACAAATGTCACTCCCATAAATTCAGTATAAAAATAAATTTAAAAAAGAAAGGGTGGAAGGTTAAGGGTCTATGGAGATTGAGATGAACAGCAGAGGGCGTGAGAAGCTAGTCTGAGGGTGTCTTAGAGAAGGTGGCTAGTCCCTTCTAATGATAGTTTCCTTTGGGGGACCGTTCTCTTCAGCAGATTGCTATCTTGAGCCCAAGGATGTTGGGAATGGCGAAGTAAGAAAGGAGTGAAGGTTTTATGAAGGGCACAGGGAGGACAGTGGTCATCCTGCACATCCTACTGCAGGCTCTGTTGAAGTCAGAGACATATTACTAGGGGCCTTTGCCTGTGTCCCACCAGACAGCCATGAAGTGCTGATCTTAGAGTTTATATGTGAATTAAAATTGCAAATTTATTTCTCAAAGCTCTTATCTCAAAAAGCCTATATTAAGTCTGTAACTTGAATTGATTTTTAAAAACATATTCTTAATATTCACTTCACTGTGAATGGAAGCATGATCTAAGATATCAGTGGCTTCCAGAACTTGATTAAAGTTTGTGAGATTAGAAAGAAAAGTGAGTCCTATGTGTGCGGTACATAGGAGGGGCCTATGTACCGCACACATAAAACGTGGCCTTTTGCTCTTGATGCACCGACAAATTCAGGTGCATCAGATTCCATAAGTTGACCATTTTATGTGAGAACAGGCCAGACATTCCTTAAATTTGATCCAAAGAAATCAACTTTAAAAATACACTGTAACAATTATAATATCAAATATCATTAGTAAATATTTTTTGGGGCTTGCATGTAATACATAGCCATTTAGTTCCATTTTACTCAATGGAACTAAATCAGAAAAAATATGAAATAATCTTCTCGTTGAGTACTGCTTAACCAGTTTCTATTGTCATGCTGCCATTCATTTATGAATCTTGATTAGAAATCACATGTAAACATCAGTTTTTGTAACATATATTAAATATTAGTTTATAGTTACCATATGATAAATAGTACTCATCTACTCATGCATTTGCTTGGAAACAAAAAAATACTTAGGTCTTATTTCAATTTATTTAAATTTGAAAACAGATTTTAATTACACTCAGTGAGATTTCATTATATTCACGTCAAGCAAAGACATTCAGGGTTAGTACTGGATTGTTTAACAGTTTGGAAAGGAGTAGATGTATGTATGTTCTTTGGTCTCCAAATAATAAATCTTTTCCTTTAAATATGAAATGAAGGCATCATGAATTTTAATCATGTTTTAGAATAACTATGTGGCTAGAAAGAACTAGAAAAACCTCTCAGAAAAATGACCCTGTTATGTTTATTTATTTTTTCTCACAGTGGTGACAACTTGCTAAACAGTTTTTTGATCAACAATGTTTACAAAATCTTCTATTTTATATTTTAATGAGATTTTAAGTGTACATAAACTATTAACAAATATTAAAAGTATATTTTACTCATGCCCACAAAATTATTTGGAGAAATTTAAGACCAGGTTTCATAACAATTTATAAGAGATGTGGAAACTAGAAGATTTTTTAAAAATAAAATGGAAAATTATATTGAATTTGATACTACAAAGTAATTTGATTTTTGAAGCTTTGGAACTTGAAACCTACTAATCTTCCTCCATGTATAAAAACAGGCTCTAATTGAGGAACTTATAAACAAGGGAATACATTTGGGCTAATGTCTTCAGAGATCATCACACAGAGAATTTTGCAGCTGCCTCTTTGCTTCTCTTAGTTTCTTCCTGGCTCAGATTGTTGTTTCTTTCTATTTCTTGTCAGCAATGATCTTTTGCTTGCCTATGCTCATACAGAAAAAACCTAAAGAAATTTTAAAAGTTAGCAAATGAATAGAATCATGTATCTGAGTGACATACGTCTTGAACAGAGTCGTTTCTTCCCTACGTTTTTGCTCTTTTTCTACTGACCCGGTGAGCTCTGAAATAGAAGGATGCAGGATGGAGATCCAAGGAGAGGTGTCTCATTGCTTCTGTAGCAACATGGCTTACTCCACTGAAGTGGCCCCCGTGGTCACTGACTTTTAATAAATTTGTGTATTTTAATGAAAATCATTAAAATATTATAAAGGATTTAGAAATAATTGAAAGCATTCTTTTAACCTCTCCTTTCTACTTACTCTGTTATTGGCCCAGAGAACAACTTAGAGAATAACAGAAATCTTAGGATTAGACAGAGGTTTGTCCAAACTTGCAGAGTTTTTCTGATTTGGTACACTCACTATGTTTTGCATTTGACAAGGAACACAGGCAGGGAAGAATTAAGAGGCTAGTGGAATAGTTTACAGTGAGCTAGGGTCCTCTAGGTTATTTGTACATAAGCTTTATGTATGAGGCAATAATATCACTTTCTCTAAGAAAATAAGATAAGTGCCTTTGCTTCCTAGAAATGGTTTTCCATGTGTGGTGAAAAGCTTCTTCAGCAGACATTTACTGTTTTTGGCTTCTTGGCATCCTTTACCTTTACCTCTAGGAATAGTCCCCTGGTTTGGTTTGGGAGAAACACTCCTCCCACTTAAAGTGTGTGCAGCGTGGGGAGGGCTGTCACCCCAACCCCCAGCTCCAGGGTGGGCATGTGATTCAGGCATAGCCTAAGAGAAGAGCTTGTTCTCCTGGCCACAGCAGTGGGGTGGAGGGATAGGGCTTCAACTAACAACAATGATGTGAGCTCGGAGGTACCAAAGAACACAGCCTGGAATTTTGGAATAAAGTCAACTCTTAAGTGTGAGCTAAATGATGCAAAGAAATCAAGTCCCGAGGATGCTGTTTAAACCTCAGACCCAAACTTTGCTGAACAAAAACTTTACCTGCGCTTTCCAGTTTAGGTGAATCTGTGAAATACTGGCTTTTGAGAAGGCAGGATGGTTTATTGGCTCAAAACACAGGAGTTCAACTACCTAACTTAAAATACCAGCTGTGTTACTCATTAGTTTCTTCTATGTCTTTAAAATAATTTGGCTTTCTATTGGTTTTCTCTGGTAGTCTGATGGCAACATTGTAGAAAAACTTTTGCTCAGCATGTCATTTTGACACCTTGATTATGGACTTCTGACCTCCAAAACTGTAAGAGGACACATTTCTGTTGTTTGAAGCCACCAAGGTTTGGCAATTTGTTATGGGTATAGAAAACTAATAAAGTGTACTTACAAAAGTAAGTTTCAGTTGAAGACATCATGCAGAAAATATTTTTCCTCGTGTAATGAGTGTAAGAGTCATCAGTAGGATAATTGTTTAACTTTCATTTCCTCATTCATATATTTTTTCAGCAGCTGTAGTAAGCTCCTGCTTGAACCGGATGCTACTTACCATGGTCCTTGCCCTCGGTGGAACTTGAAGTTTAGTAGAAATTCTCTCTCTCTCCCTCTCTTGCTTTCTCTTCTCTCTTTCTCTCTCCACCTCCCTCTCCTCTCTCTGTGTCTTTCTCCTGGGGGACCAGGTTTATAATACATAACTGCCTTTTTCCTTCGGAGTTTGGAACCAATTGACTTGAGAAATAAGACACAGGAATTGTGCAAATGAGATTAAAATGTTCGTTTTGTTTCAGACAAAGCTGATGAGAGCATATTGCTCTGGAAAAGTAGCCATGTGGCTTGTTAATCCTCTTCCAGCATTAAACTCATTCTCCCCGTGGGAGGCAGAACGTGCTGTGTGACTAAACCTTGTCCTGCAGAGGAGACTGACTTGCTTGTTTCCTGGTGGCTGGTGTCCTGGAGACCCTCCAGAGGGACTAAGCCCTGCCTGACTCTTTTCATTGGTGTGAGGAAAGGGGTGGGGTAAGGCAGGCCTTTCATGCTCACAAACCAGAGCCATGAACCTTTCTATCTGTCCCTTCCCCCCGTTTCTCTTGTATCCTGAAGTAAGAGGAAGGATACATATGTATATGCCCCAGTGATACAAATTCTTATCAGAGGCCGCTCAGAGTAGACATTACAAACTGCTTGCAGGGTTTGCCTATAGTCTGAGACTTACATACATTTTGGAGGACTTGGAAAAGGAACAGCAATAAACTGGGTATGAAGGTAACTCAATCTTTTACTGAGTGGCATGTAATTTCCTCCTAGCAACGCAAGACAGCCCAGGACATTAGCCGATGTGCGAGCCCTGGAACATTTCTTCCTCTCAGTGATTTACGTGTAGCCAAGGGACCCGTGATTATTTTTCTCCTACCGTGTGGAAGCTGGTTGGCCCCAACCACTAGCATTCATATTAGTTTAACCTTTTTTCAGGCACAGATAATGATCATGGTATGCTAATTAGTAAATCAAGTAAACATCATTTGAAAAATTTAAGGCTATACTTGTTATTAAGATCTTAGTTGTCATTCTGAGACAATACATTTCTGAGATTGGTATGTTTATATAAAAGAGGTAAGTGGGACTAACTTAATTGGGTTCTCTTTTTACTATTTTGAAATGGAGTTTTTAAAAAATTAACTCACTCATAAGCTATAGAATGTTGTTAAGACAGTAACCTCATTTTCAGTGACAGAAATTCTGTAGTCATTTTGAGACTACATTATTAATGTGTACTCCTAACTTGTCCCTTTCCTCTGGACTTAACCTGACTTAGTCTTTAAATAAAGTTATGCCAGAGTGACTTTTGTAAAATGTGAATCCTAAGGTCTTTTTCCCCCTAAAATTCCTTGATGTTTGCCCAGGGCTTACAGGATAAAGGAGGTGACATTATGTGTTTTATGCATCTCAACTATGAATATTAAAAATATTGACTAACCATTATAAGAGAAATACTGAATTATCTTTCAAGTCTTTTTATGGAAAATATGAAATTTTTGTTGCATGCAGAGGTAACCAAAGAGTATATTGCCAAATACATAGAAAAATGTATTATAGAAATGTTTCTGGTAGTTACTTAGTAAAAACATTATCACTTTTATAGATTATGTCATGCGATTTTTTGTCAGTTTTTTTAGAATTTGTTATTTGTGGTAAAAATCTTCTCTAATTCTAAATATTCACATTCATACTTCACTTTGTATTTATGCTTTCATAGACTCTCCTTTACTGTTGCCCCATGAGTTTTATGAGTTTTAGTCCCCAGAATGCCTTTCACAGACGGAGAGGCAAAGTTTGAGCAGGAAATCAGAAGTTCCTGTTCACTGTAGATATAGTGAGATGGTGAGTTGGATTAGGGTGATGGCTAGTATTTAGGTTTTGGGTTTTCCTAAAGGTAGAATCATTAACAGGATTTGCTGATGAGTTGCTTTTTGAATGTTATTGAAGAAAAGAGAGGAGTCAAAGATGATCAGTTCTTCAGCAAATCCTGTTGAATATAATACCTTTAAACCAAATTCAAAACCTAAGTCCTTTTGACCCAAGTTATTGAGGATGAAGTCTCCACTGACCAAGATGGGGATACGTATGGGAGGGGCAGATAGGTCTCAGGGCCAGGAGCTGAGCTGTAGTCATGCGAAGTCTGAGGTGTCTGTCAGACACCATGGTGGAGATATTGATCGAGTAGTGAGTTGGTATCTGGGTTTGTGATTCATGGCAGAGGACTAAGGTCAGGTGTCACTTTGGTATACCTCAGCTTATAGATAGTATTCAATATCTGGAGGCTATCTGAGATGGCCACAGGAGTTAGAAAAGTCCAAGAACTAAGCCATGGAGCATTTAGAGGTCAGGGAAATGAGGAGACACTAGCACAGATGACTGAGAAAGGACCAGCAAGTGAGGAAGGAAAAGCAAAACAAAACCCGAAAGATGAGCTGGAAACAGAGTGAAGACCATTTTTCGAGGATGAGAACATGATTAATCAAGTGTGTCAAATTCTGCTTATAGATCAGATTAGGACTAAATATTGACATTGCACTTAGCAATTTGAAGGCCAATAGGACCTCCACACCTGCTATTTTGGTGGAGTGGTCAGTTTGAAAGAGAATGGGAAGAGAGGAATTAGACAAGCATAAGAACTATTTCGTGGCATTATACAGGAGAGCACAGAAACTGGGTGTCTGTTGAAGGCGGTACGATCAGGGAGAGTAGTTTCCTTTTGTTTGCTTGTTTGTTTGAAGATGGAGGAAATGGTGTTTCTAATCAGAATGATCAAGAGGTGAGGGAAAAATCACTAATAAAGGGAAGAGAAGGGAGAATTGTGGGGAAACAAAGACCTTAAGATGAGAGCGGACGAGAAGTGTTGTGTAAGTAGCGGGGTTGGCCTTCGATGGCGATGTGGACTATTTTCACTTTCACTGATGAGAGGGCACACAGTGTATGCATACAGACGCTGCCAGGAGGGTGGCTTTGGCGGTCTCTTGCTTGCTTTTGTGTTCTTAGTGAGATAGAAAGCAAGGATATCAGCTGAATGTAAGCTGTGGGGAGAGAGGTTAGAGGTTTGGAGTAGAAAATATGAAATAGAGAGGGGAAAGTGAATAGAGCATGGAGTTGTACTATGATTAGTGGTAGCATCAAGGTCCACTTGGGTTCATGTTTGTGAAGTATGAAATGAGACCCAATCATTTTTTTTGTTTCTTTGTTTTCCTCATCACATTGATCATGCAAACATCACAGAATAGGTGGAGACTTAGATTCAACTAGGGTTTTGTGTTTCTTAAATGAAGATGACAGAATGTGGGAGGGACAGTGGAGCTGAGAGTCATGAGAGAGGGTGATCATGAGGACTGGCTTCAGAACTGAAGCTGGCTAAGATGTGAAGGTGCAGGCAGGAGCGAAAAGGTGGTGGTATTGATGAGTTATAAGTCCCAGCAATAGGCAAAGGTAGTGGGGATTGGGAATAACCTGACAAAGTAAAGGTGGTGTTTAGAGGGTAAAAGGCTTCAATTTGAGCTCATCAAGTAGCAGTGATGGGCAGTGAAGAGGACCAGGGTGTAAACTTGGTCACAAATGGCTCCTCCATGGGAGACAATCATTTCTTTTAGATTTTATAACCTGTGTTTCAGCCAGGCAGATACACAGTAAGTAATTCTGAATGAATTCAGAATAAAAGTTGACTACCAGAATGGAGGGAAGGTGATGAAAGTGGATCACTCTGAATCAATTTTTTACTTAACAGCTGTATCTGTCTTTGTACATTTGTGGGGTGCATAGGACAAAAGCCCACTCAGGCTAGCTTAAGTAAAGGGAACGTATGCTGAGTTTCAGACCTCACTAAATGCAAAGAGCAGGAACATAAAATACAGCTGGATCTCATAAGAACTGCAAAGCCACCAGGAATGGAGGCTGCCCTCTCAGTCTTTCGATGGCCGCTTGGTCTCAGCCCACTTCTCACGGGGACACTGCTGTTCTTCCAGATAGGTCCCTCCTCCTCATTTTACACACAGACCAACATGGTCACCTCAAGTTCTAAGTCAACATGGACCTTTGACTTCACATATCTAACTAATTTTCTCAGTGTTTGTATTTCTGGCAGGGGAATATGATGGGCCTAGGATGGGTTAGGTGATCCCAAAGCCACAGTCGGGACAGAAATGATGACGATAAGGTACCATTATGGCCATTTCCACCCATCCTCTCAGCAGGGTCTATAGATGAGAGCTGTATGGGAGAGGTGGCCACATGGGACAGGCAACCCCAAATAAGTCATCTTTTCATGAGGAAGTGGATCAGGTAGAAAATGGAAGCAAAAATATTTTTGCTTATATAAGAAAAACATATTTTAGCTTCTATAATTCTGTCTTTTCTTTTAGTAGAAGTTCAGTAGAAGATAATCCTGTTATCAACTGATTATTTTGTTAGTTACCACTACTCTCAGCAAAACTTTATGAATATCTTTATAAATATATCCCTATTTCCTCTGATGAGGCCACTTATTTTTATTCTGACCTAGTCAATTAATTTGTACCAGAACATGCCAGGATAAGTTATTTTTTCAGGCCAAATATTTAAAAAATTAAAAACCTCTTCATAGCTCTCTACTACAAAGGCTCTGTAAGGGTAGCTTGGGCAGCAGTTTCCTAAGACTTCAGCAATCTTCCAAGACAAGTACACAGTGTTCCTATTGACATTTTAGACAGGCTCTAGGTCCCCCTACTATCTGTAGCTCCAAGAACATCCCCCAGCATTGATCTACACTCCCTGCTAGTGGGTAGGGACCTTATCTTGTTTGCACCTGTATGTGCCTAAACAGCAGAATGATGGGTTCATTTGGAACCTGAAAGGTGTTTTACAAATAATTGTTGAATAATGAAATTAAGAGGGTATGAGTGTATATATGTTTGTGTGTGTATATGTTATTAACCAGATCTAAGTATGCCTGGTGGTTTCTCAAACTATTCCTTGTACCACTGAGTGGATACTTCTGTTATAAGGCACTGATCCCTGTGTTATACCTTAAGAAGACCTAGTGTGCATGCGTGTCTGTGTGTGTGTGTGAAATGTGACAGTTACTGTACGGGATAAAGAGATCACTTGTAATTACCGTCTGGTGTAAAACAGCTGTAGCCTGAGCCGTTCAGCGCCCAGGGCAGTTATTCATTTCTCGGGCTTCCGTGGGCACCTCCAAGATGATTCTGTCATAGCACGTGTGTCCTGGCATTCCCTCTGAATCCTGGGAAACGTGGAGCCAAGAATCTGTTAGTGGCTCAGGTGTGCAGTGTGTGACATGGATCAGACCTCTCCGAGCTGGCACTGCTCTGCAGCAGCCTGAGAACCAGGAAAACAAGCCACTGCCAGATCGATCTGGTTTTGTTCCCAGTGCACTTAATGAATCACAATATTTCTTTAGGGACATTTTAATTTTTTTTTTTTAGCTATTCTAGAAGTTCAGTGAGTACTCTGACTATACTTAGGTTGGATCAAAAAACATGCATCATGCGGTCACTGTGGAGACATTCATGAATATGTGTAACGTGTGACCATTACAAGTTTGGTAGACACTTACTTGTAAGCACTTCCCATGGGATGGAGTGGATGGTAGTTTCTACTCAAGTTCTTGGTTTCTGGCTGTGCTAAGCCACCAAGTGTGGCCTTTAAGTAGGATTCAAAAATGGTTGGGATACCTGGTTGTAGTCCTGTAAATAAATGACCTTTGCCTTTTCATTTCTCAGTGAAAGTTTGGAAATCTCAATATATTTCTACAAGCTGATTTGTGGTTAAAAGATACTGAAAATGCTTCCACTGTTCTTCTTTTGGAAGCCAATTAATGGAGAATAGGAGAGAGGAGCAAAAAATAGCATCTATTGAACATCTAATACTTATTAGACCTTAGAGAAAGCCATGCATATGTAAAGCCATGCATTTTGCAAAGTCCTGCAAGATAGTCCTATTATTAGTTGTATTCTACAGATAAGAAAACTCAGCTCAGAGAGACGTATCCAAGCTGCTGTCACAGAGAGTAGTAATGGTGGAGCCAGGATGTGAGGCCTTTCTGATGCTAAGGCTGGCATTCTTTCCCCTCATCACTGTGCTCCCTCCTTTTTCCCCAGTGGCATTGGGAGCGGTTCAGGGTGCTTGGAGAACTCAGGGTATTCCAAATGCTCTGGGAGTGTGGAAGTGCTGCTAAATCTTTTCCTAAATTATTGTATACCTTGAACAAGTCACTTTTCTCTATGTTTGCGGTTGCCACATAAAACCAATCTAATCCTTTCTGCTTGCGAAGGCTATTTTATTTTCATGAAGAACTATGATCTTTCAGGAAAAAAGGTGTTATTTAAAGTGCACAACCTTCTTCTTAGGTAATATTGAGAATGCTGCCTGTGCCATTTATGTCCTGCAGCAAATGAGTGCTTTCCTGGTTCTTTCAAAGCAGTTCCCAGGGGCAGTGTCGTTTTCAGTAGGTCCTCAGAGTGGAGCCCTGTGGATGAAGACAGAGCATGCCAGGGAGTGGTGACAGCCAGGTCATTCAGCTTGGATTGCTGGTGCAGATCAGTCCTGAAATATTCGATTATTGCTACTGCTTGCATGCTGCTGTCTGCCCAAAGCCGTGATTTTAGATGCATCTTAGAAATTTCAACAGAAAAGAAATGACACCTGGCTCTTGTGCTATGGGTTGAAGAGATCAAGAAATCCCAGGAAATGAGCATATTTTTGGCCAGTGTTACACAGATATTTTAAAGATTAGAATTTGCAATGAGCTTGGGCACTTGCTTTTTCCTGGTCTTTTTATTGTGAAAATGGTGACCATTCCTTCATTGACCCAGAAAATCCTTTCTGATAATGCCACATTCATTAACAGGAGTACAATTGTTTCCTTGAGTGGGAGGAGCAGCAAGAATATTGGGAAAAATTGACAGTTTCTGTAAAAGAGTTGAAGACATGATTACTTTGCTGGGCCCACAATAATGAATTGCCCCAAAAGACCATAAAGACGTTTTCGGTGTTCCCGCAGAGTTTCTTAGGTAAAGTGGTTATGTGAGTTGTTCAGACTTAGCAATAACACTATGTGTTTACAATTCGAGAGCCCAATGCTAAAATAGCCAGACCTTGGGTTTATACCACCCAAAGTATTTCTTTGCCAAACTTTAAAATGAAGCCTGATTTTTAACTTGTACATAGGCTTTTGCCTTGTTGAAAGAAAAAGAAAAATCACAGTAGCTGGAACCCCAATTTGCTCAAATCTGCCTTTTGAAGCTGATTTTATTTAGTTATGGGCATAATTACATTTAGAAAACATTTTGTGGCAGCAGTTACATCAAATGAGTGTGCAAATTTTCTCATCATTTATTTCTTGCACAGATTTTAATTGTCCAGATCTACAGATTTGGGACATTCCTCCCCTTGAAAAAGGAATGTTTTTCAGGTGTTGATTTTCACGATAGCTAGAGGTTTCATTCCTTTTGTGGCTGTCCTTCATGGTTTGTTTTGTTTTTTCTTTTTCTTTTTCCTTGAAACTGGAGTGAATTTCACATCCCCATAGATTTGTTCCTGACCATGAGGAAATATTTGCACTGTTTGAAGGAGCAGCTTCTGGCTGCAGAGGGCAGGTAACAGGAAGACCTTGGGGTTGTGAGCACGTGCGCGAATGTAGTCCAGAACCGAGGTCTGTACACGAACGGTAATGGGAGTCTAGTGGCCGTGTCACTCAGTGAACTCACTGCGTCTGCTAGAAGGAGAATCTGAGGTTTAGACACTAGGGTAAAAATTTAAGGTCTAGTTAGTTCCCTTGCTGCAGGACCCTGGCCAAATTCTGTAACATATTGATCCTCAGTTTCCTGTTTTGTTTAAATGGTGACGATGAAAATACATGCTGACTCTATTGCTGGAGGACCAAATGAGATTTCTGTGTGAAAACATAATGTAAACCATAAAGTACTCGGCACGCTATTAATGACTCACGGGGAGACTCATGAGAATGTGTATGCTACTATAGAAAGCTGATGGTTGTCTGTCAGTGCAAAGCAGTTATGGAGTGAGTTTGCAAGAAGAAGATTTGCTGGGAAATATGAGCGGGCTGAGTGTGCCCTCTCCCTTTCTTTACTTCCCTTTGGTCAGTGGATCCTATTCAAACATTGCACTTGGTAGGGACTTCGAAGATTAGTTTGATACATTTACCTGGTGGTTATCTAAAAAATAATGTTCTAGTTTTATGTAAATGTGTTCCAACTACATTGGTGCTCTAGTGTGTCATTCGGTTTTAGAGTTTTGTCTATCGTGGTTTTTAAAGAGTTAATAAAAACTTAACTACTTAAATAAACTGCTAGGGAGTTGTTGGCATCAAATACACTGGGAAACAGGGTTTTCAGTAGAAGTGTCTTAATTAGGAGTGGGGCTGGTGTCTGCCCTCTGTTCACCTTGGTCTCTGCTTCTGCCACAAGTCACAAAGCTGGTCAGCTTTGCAGCCCCGAGCTTCGTGATTGGCTCCAGATGAGTCAGACTCCTGTTCTGTCTGGTGGTGAATATCGTCGGCAAGTCGACGGAGATAAACAACAGAAGACGTGCCAAACCCGTTTGAGGACAAACGGCATATCCTGGTTTGGAGAGCATCCGTTGTCCTTCACGTAGGAGTAGTTTTATTTTAGGCAAGGGAAAACTCTCTCAATGCAAGGTGAGAGAAAGTGTGTCAAGGTGTTTGAGAACTTTTCCCTGAGAAGAATAATGGTATGAAATGTGAGGAAAGCTAAGAGCTGGTGAGAACACAAAGAAAGAAATAATCATTTACAAATAGCTGTTTACTTCACTCGAAAATGATCCTCATCAGAAATTTGCATTTCTTTAAAGTCTTTCTGTTAGTGATAATATCCCTATCCCTATTTCTCCAAAGGCAATTATCACATAAAATGGCTTATAATAGAAGTGTTATTGTTTTCCTGGTGTTCAGCATGTAAGATTTTTATTGGTGTGCTTACTTTTTTTTTCTAAGCACCTGCAATTATATTTACATTCTGACGAAATATAGCGAAGGTGGCACTTAAATCTCCCAAGTTTCTGTCTATGATCCTAAGCAATTTTACAGTCTTTTCAGCTCTGTTTTCTGTAACATTTCAAATGCAGTTAAGGACTGGTAGTATCGTTTGTAAAGTTTCCAGAAACGGAATATATTTTGGGTTTTTGTGCTAGATCACATAATAACTTGCTTTTATTTATTTTCTCTTTTTATTGTTATTTAGTTACAGTTGTCCCCATTTTCCCCAGTGCTCTCCCCTGCCCTGCCCACCCCCAACCTCCCCCAGTAAGTCCTCCCACCACTGTTGTCTTTGTCTGTGGGTCCTTTATACATGCTTTCAGTTAGTGTGGCAGATCTAGGATTAGCTCAGTATCAGAACCTTCGTAGTGAGGTCATAAGATCTTAGCTTTAACGTGGGAGAAGTTCTGATGGTGTGAGGAAAGGAGAAAGGGGGAGAGGTGCCAGCATTTGTCACTGGTCGTGCTGAGTGGTTGCCACGGGGGGATGTTGATGGTGAATTGCTTAACAGGTGACAATTTGTGAGAAACAGGAAGAGGAAGATCACAAACATGCCACGGATTCTTTTCTTGGTTCTAGGTTAAAATAAAGGACTCTATTCTACTAAGCACAGGTAATGACCTTACCTTAGATGTCTACTAACAATAGGTAATGAAATATATATGAGATACCCTAATTAGTATTCATGCAACAATCATACATTTACTAAGTATCTTCACAGGGTCTGTGAAGGGTCTAGAATTCCCACATCCTGCCCCCCCCGCCCATTTGCAAGCTAAAAAGTTAGACTGCCACATTTTCTGGCTGCAGGTAGAAGGCACAGAGTCAGGACAAGGACTGTTATTCCCAGCACAGCATGCAGGCTGAGCTTTATGTCCCTGTCAGTTCCTCTTACCCCCAGGTCCCATGGGACCATACGGAGAGGTTCTGGTGGATGCTGTGCTTCTGGTGGGTTTGTGTTATTGCTAAGAGATGTGACCTCGGGGAATTTAAGGCTTTTAGAGTAAGCGTGTTCTTTGTCCCAGGAAAGGCATTAACTCATTCCTCAAGGTGGTTCGCCAGGAATACAACCCAGAGAAACAGACTGGGTAAAGAGCAAAGAGCGGGCAGGGCCAACATCCTTGGCACCCAGTACAATTTTCAGGAGTGCTCAGAACCCGTGGCAGATTGCCTCTCCCAGTACTAAGGGACTCACGACAATGGTCTAACAAACCGTAAGTGTATCCATACGTGTAATATGCATAAACTCTGTGCACTCATATTCATAGTTTCCAAGCATTATTATTCCTTCTTCTCAGCACGTGAAAAGTTTGAGGCTCAGTGTTTTGAAATAAGAAACTAAAATCACAAATAAATGGCACAACAGGCACCACAACACAGTGTTTTAAACTCATAGTCAAATGTTACTACTATTGAGCTGTTTTGCATCACTGCTGAAGAATTTTCAGGCCATGCTGGGTCCGTTTTAGTGAGGGCTTTTCCATTATTTTATTTAGTGCTTTGTCCATTTCAGGAAATGAGCACTCCTTTTGCTCATCTATTGCTACGCTTTGATTCTGTTGGTCTAGTGTGTTCCTACATCTCTTCCTCCATTTAGCTTAGATAAATCTATTTATTTCTAAAGATCTGCAGCTTTCAGAGTTCTAGGAAATAGGCTCAAAACAGTGAAATTGTGTGTTATCATAGAATTGCAGCGTTGTAGAGATAAAATGTACATCAGGCATGATTTAGTCTAACCGCTGCACCTGCGCTTTATGAATAAGGAGGCAGAGGTTCAGCGAGCCTGGGTGAATGCCACGCAAGGTCAAAGGTCTTATTAATGGTGAACAGAAGATCCTAACCCAAGTTTTGTTTATTTTTTAACCTAAAATTCAGTGTTTTTGTCATTGTACTACATTGCATTCTGAAAGAAAAAGGATTCCAGAATATTGGTAGAAGCTTAGTACCTTCTCATGATGTATTCTAAAGTTCTGTTTGGTCATATCAGTGCTTCAGAATAACCAGTCTAGGTATTGGCATAACCACAGAATTGTAATTTCCTTAAACCATGAGCTAGAAGCTGAAATGCCTTCCTCAGATCAGTAGGTAACTGAAATAGCTAGTGTGGTCGGTGGGAAGAATGGAGCCTACGGGAACCCGGAGAAAGCACACTCATTCAGACCCACTCTGATTCAACATTTCTTGAACGTGTGTGCCCCCACCCCCGATTGCCTGCCCCTGGATTTGGCCCTCCAGCTGCCATATGGCAAGGCCCTAGTTGCATAACATAGACTTAAAAAAAATCTTTTATATCCTTTAATGTGTTTGGTCACACAGGCTTGTAGAACTAAGTAGGATATTAGCTGTCAGCTGCTCTAACCCATTATTTTACTGAAAGAGAAACAAAGCAGAGCCCGTGACTTGCTCAAGGCCATAGCGCCAGTGTGTCAGACCAGCTGTGCCTAGGACCGACTTTATAAACTCCTAGTCCTGTGTTCTTCCTGCTGCATCTTCAAATGTTTCCTAAATGATGTTCAATTTTATACATAAAAGAAACGAGAAAGTCAGATTTGACATGTAACATCACACTTTGCAGATAATGTCTCAGGAATCAATCAATAGTTTTTATTAAGTATATTATCATATGTCCATACTAATTGACATGAGGCATACGAAAACATATTAGGTATCTTTGTTCATTCCTGTCCTCTCTAATTGAGAGTCAGAACTAATATTGAAGAACAACTAGATGCTAGAATCTTCAGTATTGATTTAAGTACAATAAAAGTTCAGAAAAAGAGACATTATTGGGGACTTGACCCTCTTAGCTCCCTGTATTCCAACAATTATCTTTAGCAGCATATTTAAATGAACCCTCTGTCATAGTCAAAAGAGTATTATGATACTTTGTAGAGGATGGCAGTGCTAGAATTATGTACATCTGAGAGAGATATATTGAATTGGAATCTTTGCTATTCATTCTTCATGTTCATTTTTTTTGTCCATTGATATCTTAAACATCTCTTTAGCCTCAATTTTAAATTTTATGACAAGTACTGAAATAGATAGAAAGCATGCCAACTAAAGTTGTGTTAAGATGGGGAGAGATATTTCTATCCACTGATTGAAGTGTTACAAGGAATACCAGTTTTAAAAAAATAAACAAACTGGTTACTCTGTGTCTTTTGCTTTCCATTTAGTTTTCACCAGTATTTAAGTTCTGGTTTTATACTTCATGACGCCGCAGTGCGCCTTACACTGAGAGTTGTATCCTGCTAAGGGATTCCTCCCCTGTGCCCGTTCTGCCACTTGGATGGCATGCCTAGCAGATTGGACACTTCTGCCTTTTTCTTTCTATCCACCTCAGATGCTCAGTCATGCTGCTGCATCTTCAGAATTCTCCCTTCTTGGGTAGTTTGAAATCAATCCCAATCTGAGGGTCAGCAAACATTCTCTGTAAAGGATTAGATAGTGAATAACTGTGGCTTTGTGGGCTATGTGGTCTCTGTCACATCTCTGCTTTTGCAGAGGGGAAGCAGCCAGAGACAGTAGGTAAACATGTGGACATGGCGGTGTTCCAGAGACATTTTATTTACAGAAAACAGGAGAAGGATGGGCTAACTTTGGCCCTGGCTCTGGTGGTTTGCCAACTCCATTCTAATCTGTTAGAACCACCACAGGGAATGCTTACTCCAGGGGCTGAACAAGATGGTATCTGATTGTGCAGGAAGAAGCTCCTGTTCACATTTTTCTTTTTTTTCAATTTTATGTTGTTAATTTTTTTTAATTGAGTTTACTGGAACAACATTAGTTAATAAAATTATATAGATTTTACATGTGTGATTCTATAATATATATCTATGTTATATTGTGTGTTCATCACCCCAAATCAAATCTCATTCCATCACCATTTATCCCTCTACACCCTCTTCTATGCACCCCCAAACCCCTTTCCCTCTGGTAATTAACATACTGTTGTCTGTGTCTGAGTTTTTTCTTATGTCTTCTAATGTTAATGTCTTTTTTATTTTATAATGTTTTATGCATGATATATTAATAGACTGTAAATACAATTTACAGACAAATGACTATACATATATGGGAACACCTGCCCCCCAGTTTTTGCAATGGTAGTGGTGTGCAAAAAATGGTTGGAAAATTAGAGGCTCCTACTCTAACTTTTCACATCTTCGTGAAGACCATGCATTTGAAAATATGCCTCTCTCATGCTCACATATGAGAAAGGCGTTCTAATCATGGAGGGCAGCGAGCGCAGAGCTGTGAAATAGGGAAGGGTGCTAGAGATGTGAGGGTCCTGTGAACTCCCTCTCCCATATTCTCACATTTTGGTCGGAACTGCTGCAGCTACTCAACAGTTGACCGTTAGTCTAATTTGACCTTGAACAGATATTATTCTCTAATTCTGTTTATGGCTTAGACCATGTATTTTATAGCCTGTGTTAACCCCACAGGCTCTGACAGAAAGTTGGATATACAAAGAGCAAAATGCTCATTACTAAATAAAATGTCAACAAAACACAACTGACTGAAGGTCATTATCATGACTTTAGAGACCACTGTAGAGGCCTCGGCCTGTCGTTTAAAACAATACTTGCTACCTTTTGGGGGGAGTCGTGATAGTTACGAAGTTTTGCAGGTATTTTGTGATCCATTCTCCCGCCCCCTCCCCCATTTGCTTCTCAACATACCAGTGGGAAGTGTTCATTTTAGCTTTGACAGGAATTTAATTTGATTTGATTTGAATTAATTTAATTTGAAAACTTGTTACTGTCATGAGCCTATCTGATACAATTTCTGTTCTTCGGGGCTATGGTAAATACAGAGTCAATATCCCATACAGGTAGCTAATATAGGTAACTAAATTAAGTCAAAATCTTTTTTTTTTTTTTTAAGATTTTATTTATTTTATTTTTAGAGAGGGAAGGGAGGGAGGGAGAGAGAGAGAGAGAGAGAGAGAGAGGGAGAGAGAGAGATCAATGTGCGGTTGCTGGGAGACATGGCCTGCAACCTAGGCATGTGCCCTGACTGGGAATCGAACCTGCGATGCCTGGTTCGCAGCCCGCGCTCAATCCACTGAGCTATACCAGCCAGGGCAAGTCAAAACCTTTTTAATAGTATGACATTATTACTTCCTAGTAGTTTACTTTTATCCTTATAATAAAGAAGTTGCATGTTTTGAGGGTTTTTTGTTGTTGTTGTGTTAGGCATGTAATTGTATATGCAAGAGCAAGTTGCAAATATAGAATAAAATATAATAAATAGAGGCAATTTTGCATTTTTAGTGTGGTCTTGTCAAGCTAGAGTTTAGGCTGAGTTGGAAACACAGTGGGGGCCATGTGAACATTCTGTCTTGATAAGCTTTTCTCGTGACACTAGCCCATTTTGTGGAAGTCGGCACTACCTCTTTGCACCCTCTTTCAGGATACGCCTGGGTGGCTGGGGAAATATTTCAAGCGAAAGCAGGCCCTTTGAACTTTCAGTAGTGCTAGCAACATGTCAGCATTATTAGTCGTTACTAGTCATTATTTGTTTCGATGTTAAGCACTAGATTAACAAATTAATCCCTTACTTTCTAGCAGCTAATTGTAATCTTCCAGATAGATGTGTTGTAAGCATAAATTCCTTCTTCCTCCCCAGGAAAAAAATCCTTTAAAGTGTCAGTGGAAAATAATTCTATATATTAAAAACTTATTCGGAGCATGCCTACACTGTTTCACTATTTGAGTTTCCATCTGTATTTGCTTATTTTGTTTCCTTTTCATGCTTACCAGTGGCTCTCAGTTTCTATTTGTGGTGAAACATACCAGACATTTCAAGCTGAAGAGGCATCTTGTGCAGTTGGAAAGACAAGGAGAGGAAAAGGAGAAATCTTAGTGCTTAATTTGTGCCAAGTGCTTATTCTCTTGTGTGAAACTTCCCTCGTCTTGTTTTTTTTTTTTTTTGCATCTTAACATGTTTATCATTATTTATTTATTTATTTTTTTGGTTGACTGTTGGACAGTTTACGTTAAGAAAAAAATTACATATAGTATTTGGATGGTCGACTGTCAAAATGCTCAATTACTTTGAAAAGACACATTGGGAGGGAAAAATGAGTTTCTCTAGGTTCCCTCAGGTGATGTCCTTAGTGGATACAGAAGTCCGGATGGATTTATGTTTTGTGTCAGTGAGAAGTGAAAAAGACAACAGAAGCATGAAAGTGTAAGGTAAGGGAGGTGTCAGTGAGAGTACACAGTCAGAAATAGAAAGTATCTTGTGTCGGCGCTTTATAAAAATTGATGGTGAAATGCTTGTTGTTATCCGCAGATCCCAGTCGATATATTGTTGTCTATGATCAGTCTTGATGCCTTTATATTTGTAGTAGGTGCATGCCATTCTATCTTTATCAATAGATTGACTTTAACACATTAAACGGAAACACGTGTCAAGATATATACATAGACATTCACTCAATATTTATACTGGATTAGATCAGGTGACTGGAGGAGGCTTTTGGGTTTGTCATGTTCGAGCATATGGGCCAAGTGTAGGCTTGAAAAGACGTATGGTGTTTTCAGTTTCCTTCTAATTATAGAATCTTATGTACATCAGTAAAAGTTTATATTTAACTTTATAGGAACTGTATGCACAATAACAATATGAACCCGTGTGTCTGTAAAACATCAATTAGATTTTGATAAAAAGTAAATTGATTCTTGATAAAGTTCTGAATGTTAATAGGACGAAAATTCCCAGCTGACTCTACCCATTTTCTGTTCTCACAGTAACTTTTTCAGTGATATAGGCTGACTTTTTTTGGCACCCACATATAGCAAATAACTGTGAAACATTTCAAACCTCCAAGTGACACTAAAACTGTGAAGTATGAAATGGAAGTGCCAGAGCGTGTGAGACGCGTTGCATGGCACTGCTCTGTAATTCAGTGTGTGCATGCACGGGAAATGACAACGCCATTGCAAGATGCAGCGTGATGAATGCTACGGAAAGTCATAAACAACATAATCTTCATTTGCAAACACTCCCTAATGCCTTAGAGTTATCGCCTTCTATTTTAGCAGCCCTGCCCAGTAATTGCGCCCTTCTCACCCCATGAAATCTGCTGTGAGAAATAAAATGATAAATGAATATCCTCTGTGCTATGTTAAGGTTACTAAATGGTTATGATAAAGGACTCTGGTAGTTCAGGATTCCCCATGAACACTTTCATCCCCCTCCCCCAATATGTGAGTATAATTAGTTTGACATTAGTTTGTATTGAAATCTGTCACCCACTTCCGATTACCACTTCCTTCCTAGGTTTCCTCAGATAATATTCCAGCTTGGGTCAACTGAGTCCTTTGAGGCCCCAAAATCTGACTCAGGGCCTCAGTTAGTGTGTCCGTGTGTGTATGCTTGCTTCCGAGACTCAGAATATCTGTACATCTCACTTTTGGGAAGCATGGTCAGAGGGATTAGGGATGATTACCAAATGTCCTTGATTCCCTGGAAAACACACAATGGGAAGGAAGGAAGAATTCCTCTAGGGTCCTTCAGGTGGAAACAGGGGTCCTGCCAGGTCAAGTGAATGTTGATGCATTCATAATTTGTCTTAATGAAGAACAAAAAAGATGATAAAAATATTAATGACAACAGCAACAGTTCCCTATTTCCTGAGTGCTTATAAACAGCACTTTATATGTAGTTAGTTTATAACTTATTTAACACATGGCAATCTAATTTACAAGGCTCAGAAGTATCATTTCCCGATTTCAGGAGTGGGCCAACCAAAGTTCACAGAGGCTGTGTGTCTTACCAAAGGTCAGAGTGGAGCAGTGAACTCAGGCTGCTGACCCAAACTCACTTGCTGCTCACCTGAAGTGTATCACAGTGTTTAGTGTGATGCATTTCCTAAAGGAATGAGTTTTTAGTGAGTTGTTTTTGAAACCCCTAGTCCCAAGAGATATTGCAACAGAACAATTAGTTTTAGAGGGTTTAGTATATATCCAGCTATGAGCCAAAGGAGAATAGTGCTCAGGTGCTACCTGAGGCCATAGGCAGCAGTAGGTCTTCCGTCCAAGTGTTGAGGGAGCATGGGCAATGACAGGTATAGCAGTGTGGTGACTGGATGGAGGTAGACTTAAGGAGCTGCTACAAAAGCAATGAGTTTGAGACATCAGGAGTTTCCCAGAGAAGAGGATGAGAACTCAAAACTGCTTAAAGCAGCTTTAAGGAGCAAAATTAGTTGTTGGACTAAATAAGACTCAAACATCTGGAAGTCAGTTCTTTACTCACCTCCACGTGGGTCATCTGTGAAGGAAAGGAGTATGTAAGCCCTGCTTATGTTAAGTTTTATGTATTTGTGAATCTATGTAGCTATGTATCCATCCATCCACCCATACATTCATACATATGTACATATCTATCTATTCTGACAAGAAACATGAGGTTTCTGACTTTTAATTACTCACATGGCATCTTACTTCATTTTTCCCCATGATTCAATTACCCGTGGGCCATTCAACAATGGCAGATGTTACCCACATGTACAGAGGTGTTAGTACAATAGAAGAGGAAGTCTGAAATTATGAATCTTGGAGCTTATTTAGGACATTTGACACATTTTCCTGTTCCTCCTCTGGAGCTGAGGTAGGGGGAGAGAGAGAGAGAGGAAGAAAAAGAAGGGGGAGGAGGAGGAGAAGAAGAAGGGAATGAGGGGGAGGGAAGCACTTTACAAGTGCTTCAGGAATGTAAGCAAACCCATTCTGGGAAGCGGAGGTGAAATGAAGGTCCCTGTGTCCGTTATTCCCTGGAACCAAATCTCTCGTGAGGTCTTTGTCTTTAATTTCTATGGCTTATTTGCCATTCAAACATCCTTAACTAATGTGCCAAAATTTGATGCTTAGAAAGCCCTGACTGTGTAGAAATGTGAAAATATTCATGGAGAATTATTTTCTAGGACCTGTTTTTAATTTTGTTTAAGGGAAGAATTAAGATCAGCTGACTAGGGATATACACCAGTATTTTACGCCAGTATTCTTCCATTAGGTGGATCAAGGCCCAGTAAACCCACGCAAAGGCTCAGGTTTGCAGGAGTAATTGAAACGTAACCACATCTTCTGAGTTTTGATTTGGTTCGTTATGCAGCATGATTCTGGCAATTTTTGTGACATTCCTGAATATAGAGAGAGGTGGGCAAATTTTTTATATATTTTAGTGGTAGATAATGAGTTTCTGGTTTGAATGGGTGGCTATATCATGATGTCATTTAGTGACATGAGAAAGACAATGAAGAACAGTTTTTGGAGGAGAAAGATTAGGAGTTCCATTAAATATATTTGAGATACTTATTAACATGCATGTTCACCTGTAAGACAATTGGACACATGAGTCTGAAATTTTGAGTGCAGGCATGGGCTGGAGAATAAAATTTTAGTATAGATATAATTTATCCAAGGAACTGAATGAAATCTCCCAAAGAACAAGAGATGCTGATGTAAACAAAAGGGCTTCAGGTAGAGGCCTAAGGCACATGATTCTTTAGGAGTCAGACAGAAGAGGGAGAGTCATCAAAGGAGACTGGGTAGCCTGCTTTATACAGGAGGACAAGCAGGAGAAAGTGTTGTCACAGAGTGCCTTCCTAAGAGTCGCCATTGTCACTGAGCATTGCTGAAGGCACAGTAAAAAGCAGAGAGTGGGCATGACTCCATGAAGGTCATTGTATCCTTGATCAGAGCCAGGACAGCACAAGCTGGGCTGGGAGAGGACTAAGAGTAAACGGGGGGAGGAGGCGCGAACTGTCCGCAGCCGGCCGGTTTCAACATTTTGCTATAAGGTGAAGACAAACTGAGTAGTAGCAAGGGAACTTTTTCTTTTTTTCTCCTGTGAAGTGTTAGGTATGATGGTGACTGCATTATATGGTCATTAGAAAGTTAAAGACTTATTTGAACGTGGTCCTTCTTTTCCCACTCCACTTGACATGTATTTCAGGTCTTTGCCACTCTCTTGGAGACCCGTGTCCAATGTCTGTCACCTTCCCCTCAGTACCTGACCTCACCTCCTACTTCACGGAGAAAATAAAGCTGTTCTCGATGACCTAACTGGGAACTTATCAAAAGCCACATGATCTACTTTCCTCTTTTAGAAGAAAATGCCTCTTTTCTCTAGATCATGGCTAAATTTTATTCCAACCCTTCCCTTCTCTGCCAGGAACCTCTCTCACTTGTTACATGTTATTTGCCGCCCCCCCCCTACATTTTCAGCTTCCCCCTTTTTATACTATATAAGAATTTTAAGAGCTTTCCATCTTAAAACATACTGATACCAAAACATTTTGTTCTCAAACATATGTCCTGGTGGTGACCATTTCATCTCTCTTCTTCCCTTTAAACCACACATCTTGAAAGGAGAGAATGCATTTTTTACCTCCAAACACTTTATTCCTTCAAACCAGTGAAATTTTGCCTTCACCCCCATCTTTCCATTATATTTTCCAGCAATAATCTCCCAATTAGAAAAACTATAGGGTACCTTTCATTCTTTGTCTTAAATTTCAGATAGTGGAAATAAATTTTCATAGCACTACAATTGAAATTACTCCATTATTTGTGTAATTATTTCATCATTGGTTGATTTTACTTCCCAGAGCATAGCCTTCACAATGCCCAGGTTATTTCTCATATGCCCGGTGCCTAGCAGACTCCCATCACATTATAGGCATTTAGTAAACATTTGTTGAATAAGTGATTGATGGATAAAAATGCAATCCTTGCCCTGAAGAGACCACGAAAGAGTTCACAGTCTAGTGAGGATTGGCATCCCATATTAACACATATGTGCTGGAAATTCCAACCTAGAAAATCATAGACATCCACCCAGCCCACACTAGAATGTGAAATGTCAGTAAATTGCAATCTGTCATTCTTGACTAATTAATCTGCCTATAAATTTGAAATACTAAGTTTTAATTTTGTTATAATTACTTCATATGAAATTAAGTGCAATTTAAATAGCAGGTCTTAAAAAGGGGGAAAGGCGAGAAAAGTATTTTATAATCCCTTCAGTATACAAAACCTAAAAATCTCATTTTTGACAGTAAAAGATCTGGATTTAGTCCATGTGAGGCACTTTTGTAGTATTATTAAGTATCTGCGTATAAGAGAACCTGAAGCTCATTTAGCCCAACTATTTTTATGGTATAAAATCCCCTCTGTAATGTTCTCCAGAAAGTTCTTATCAATTCTCTGCCAAAAGACACCTATAATAGGGAATACACTCCATTTTATGGTATCCATTTTCTGAATTATTAAAACTCTAAATTCTGCTTAGTATAATATCCTCTAGGTCCTAAGTGAAATAAGTCAGGCAGAGAAAGACAAATACCATATGGCTGCATTTACATGGGGAATCTATAAAAACAAAACAAACAAAACAAAACAAAAACAGACTGATAGAAAGAGAGCAAACTGAGGTCGCCACAGAATGGGGGGAGGGGACGGGTGCAAAAGGTGGAGGTGAGTGTGGTCAATAACATTGAGAGAAGTGTGTACAGTGACAGGTGGTTGTTAGACATAGTGCGATGACCACTTTGTAAAGTGTATGACTGTCGAATCGCTATGTTGTACACTTGAACTAATATAATATTATATGCCAACTATATTTTAAAAACCCTCTAAATTCTAGAAAAATAGTTCCTATAACTTAACTTGGTCCAGTTCAACTATTGTATTTGAGATCGGCTGCCTTTAACTTCCTGAGTTAGAGCTCTATTTTTTTTCCAAAAGGAGGACAGAAAGGGTTTGTTGGGACGGGTGGGCAGAGACGGAGGTCAGTGGAAGGAGGAATGGCAAACCTCTAGTAAGTCGTGAAATTAACAGTTTTATGTAGCTGAATAAGAGTTGAATATTTTATTTGTTGATTTGTATAACAAATGCTTGATGAATGTATTAGATATTACAATGAGTATTGCAAATTATTTCAATGTTTAGATTAATGAGTGTGTCCTGAGTTGAGTCTTGAAATGTGCCTGGCTAACAAAATGGGAAAAAGTATTGAAGGCATTTCTTTATTCCACACATTTTTATAGGGCACCTGAAAACCCACAATGGAAGAAGAGAAGAACAAAAGATTTAGGACAGAGCCCAGCTTCTGTTACTGGCAGTTTCTGCACGTACCTGGTGGCCAGTGACCTTTCGTTTTCATTGCATGAACAAGGCACAGAATTAAATTCGTGCAACATGCAAGGTGGGGAGTCAGTGCAGAGACTCCTCAAATTTGAGTATCTCCCAAAGGGGATGGCATCAATGAAAGGCTAAACCAGGAAAATAAAGTCTTGCTCTGTAAGAAGGAAATACCAAAGCAACTTGAGTGTCTTAGCTTTGGCTCTTGGAGAAGTTTCCACATATAATTTATTGAATCAGAATTGATATTATACTGGAATCTCAAAAATCCCTAAGTGAGAAATTTGTTTAATGTTATTGCGAGTTGAAACTTTTCTCAACTGCCTGGAGGAAAAATAAATTATTTCTTGAGGAATGGATCTTAATCCCAGCTTGCAAATAATTTCCATTCCTATGAAATATGAGTTTACAGTTTTAAAATATCAGAAAGAAATTAGCCACTGGGAGTGAGAGACCTAGCCCTTCAGCTTCCCCAAAATGAAATTAGGTTTACAAAGACCATAGACATTAGAATTTTCTGATATAGAATAGAAATAAGTGTGCTTAATATGTTTAAAAAGTAAAGTATAAAAATGAACTAGAGACTGTAAAAATGTTCAGGAAGATCTGATGAAGAACCAAAGGAACTTCTAGAAATAAATATATAATAATTTAAATAAGACATTTAGTAAGTTTTAAATATAAATTTAATGAAGCTGAAGATAGAAATATCAAACTAGAGAAGGCATCTTAAGAAATTTATAAAATAAGCACAAAGACAGGGAAAATGTCAGAGTCTAAGAGCTCTGGAGAGCATACTGAGAATTTTTAACATGCAACTGAACAGAACTTTCTGATTAGGAAATACTAGAGAATAGGGAGCAAGGTAATTTTAATTAAAAATATATATTTATTGATTTTGGGGAGAGAGAGAGAAGGGAGAGAGAAACATTGATATAAGAGAAACATTAATCAGTTGCCTATAGCATGTGCCTCAGTTAAGGACTAACACACAACTTAGAAATATACTCTGACTGAAAATTGAACCGGCAACCTTTTGGTCTATTGAACAATGCTCCAACAAACTGAGCCTCACCAGCCAGGAGAAGCAAGGTAATTTTAGAAGAGATAGTGACCACTGCCTCTTAGAGACCTGCAGGTCTGAAACAGAGAAAGGACAAAATGAGCCTAGAACCATGATTGTGGCAGAAAGGAAGGAGTGTTCAAAAGCAGTGGGGATATGACAAAACGGCACAGGAGTGACTAGCCGGTTTCAGCAGCATGAGCATCAAAAAGAACAAAGTTGGAAGTAGATTATAACACGCTGAGTAAAAACGGAATTCATGTGCTATATCCTACATCTTCCCTCTCTAGGAGTTAGCATCACTATTTTCACTAAGTGGATATTACTTAAGTAAAGAAACAAACAAATATGTATTTTGAATGTCACTGTGATTAAGGGTGCAGGCTCCAAGGCTGGCAGGCCTGGGTTTGAATACTGACTCTATCTACTGGCTAGCTATATAACTTGGGAAAGTCAACTTCTTTTTTATTTTGCTCAAGTGTCCTCATCTGTAAAATGGAGATAAAACTAGTACCTAATTTATGGGGTGGTTATGAGAAATAAAATATGATAATCTATATATAAAAATTAGCACACTTAGCTTATAGCAAATATTTTCAAATGTTTCTGTTTTTAAGACTCAAACTTATGAATTCTTTCTGTAATTCACCTGAGTATATTTCTCAGTCTATCATGTGTCTTTACATAAAGTGTATCTTTTGAGCTCTATAGTTACCCTTCAAAGTTAGCAAGGCAGAAATTGCCTGCTTCCCCTGATTAGGTACCTGAGGCTCCATGAGTCAGGGGGCAACAGAACAGAGTGATGAAGGGTGAACCTACGGTCAGAAGGATACAAGTTCATTTCTTGGCTCTGCACTTTTTGACTTACGATATCTTGAGTAATCTGCTTTCCTTGTGTATAAAAGGGAGTAGTCACAGAACTGCACCAAAGAGCCATGAGGCATAAGTGTAGCATGATTCATAGGGAATGCTAACTAATACCCCTGGTGTTTTACAGCATCAACAAATGTTAACATTCTGTTCTTCATTTCTCCAAAATTTCAACATTCCATGTTATATGTTTTCAATGTAATATACATAATTTGGTCAACTGTGCTTTTCTGTCTATTAGTCTATTAGTGCTGAGACACCACTAGTTTGTAAATAATTCTAAAACAGAGGGTTTTGTCCCATTTTTAATATATCTTTGATAGATCTGAGCTAGTAGCTGCAAGGTACTTAATGTATGACAGTATTTTGTTGTAATGTTTCAAACTATATGTTAGTCCCATTGCCAGTACAAATTAAAAAGTAATAGTTTTTTAAAAATATTTGTGTGATTTTCGCTTTAGACTCTAAGAATTAGTTTCTTATTTTTTTAGGCAGAAACTTTGCCTTTTCTGGACTTCAGTCTTTTGATCAAATGGATGAGGCTTTTTGGAGCCCTCAGTGTTCCTATTTATATTAACTAATGATTGCCAAATCATTTTAAAATAGCAGGCTTGCCTGTGAAAACTAAGCCTTCTGATGGTTGCAATGATAATAATGCTGATATGTGTAAACGAGGCCATTCGTATCCATTGGGATGTGCTGTGCTGTTGCCGACATTTCTCGGGAGCTCTCTACTCCTTGATATATGTAGTTCATTTACTCCATACTTTCAGTGCTAAATTTTAGTAATTGCAAAACATCTGAGGAGCATGGGGCGAAAAAAATACACTCAAATGTGTTTGTAGAGTGCCTGTGTGTTAGTAATTTTTTTTGAAAAATATTGTAGTACCTGTTATTAAAAAATCTGTGATTTGCAATTTAATTTGAAAAATGCCCTTATAACTTGAAAACTAATAGTATACAAATAAAGCTTTTTTTTTAAAATTCCAGAACAAGTTAAGCTGTGTAAAATAGTGACTGATATTGAATCAGTGGGTAAGAAAATGGAGAAGGAAAAGCAGCAGTGCCATGGGAAGTCCAGGTAATGCGCACTAAGCTAATCTATAGGAAATTACTTTCCTCCCATTCTGCCAATATTTCATGACCAATTCTTATGGTTCTCAAGTCTATTAACACCCCATGCATGAGGCTAATTTATCCTTCTGCTTGAGTCCCTCAGAGCAATATCAATTATCAAAATCTTAGTTTTCAGTTCAATTAACTTTTGAACTGGAAGATGTGTGAGTAGTTAAGCAAACCATCTGGGTTTTACAGTGCATAAGCGCCAGTCCAATTTGTGGCTTTCTTGAGAAAAATGCCATATTTTATGATAATATTACATAAGTTTGGGATTTTAATAACTCATCTGCAGCAATTATGGAGCAGAGTTGTTATAATTTTGCTTTTTTAATTTAATAATTTAAAGTTACTCTTTTTCTAACAGAAGGTGAGGCTGATCTTACAAAGCATAGTTAGTAGGCAGACATTTTGAGTATTCTGCTTTCCAAAGATGGGGGTAGATGGGTGAGTTACTTTGCCGAATTATTCCACTAAATGCCATCATCGTCTTCAAGATGATTTTATAATTTGATGTATGATCATTGGCCCTAAAGCTACAGACAGACCCTCTCAAAGCCCTTTGGCACAATTTGTAAGAATACATATACTTGTAGAATATAAATACCTCCCTGTTAAGATGTAGTTTATTTCAGACCCTTGTTTTACACCAATTCGTTATTATGGTCAGAAATTTTAGGTAATTGGCACAATTATAAATAAGAGAAATTTGAGAAAATGTTGCCATGGCTACACAGAATGTCATTGATCTTCCAATATTTATGCTACAAAAATGTGCTTAACACTAGAAGATTCTAGCTCAGAAGTATCCCTCTTCTTGGCTTAAGTATAATAACATACTCAAGTTTGGAAGAGTGGAATATATGTAGAGCTTTAATACTGAGGGTCTGGTTTTTTCCATGATAAGATATTAATTGTGAAAAAAAAGGAAATGATTGTACTGGGAATTTACTGGTTTATAGAAGTTTCCTTTCTGCCTTTACTTATTTTAACTCAAGGCCCAGATTGATTTAGCAGAGTGGTAGCTGTTAAAAGAATTGTTTTTTTTTTAAAGAATATATATATTTTTAAAGATTTTATTTATTTATTTATTTTTAGAGAGAAGGGAAGGGAGGGAGAAAGAGTGGAAGAGAAACATCAATGTGTGGTTGCCTCTCATGTGGCTCCCACTGGGGACCTGGCCTGAAACCCAGGCATGTGCCCTGACCGGGAATTAAACCAGTGACCCTTTGGTTTGCTCCCCGTGCTCGATCCACTGAGCTACACCAGCCAGGGCAAAAGAATTGTTAATACAGCAATTTAACCAAATAGTTTAGAATTTCAAGTGAAATTTTCATAACTAGAAACATTAACTAATTTGAAAACCTGCAGTTTTCAGTATATTTAGATAGGGCCAATAATCCAAGGAAGAATAATAATGACAGGGACAAGGGGACATATATTACTTATTAATAATCTGATCATGTTCAATATTTACCAAATATTTTTTTCTGCAACTGGCAGAAGATAAAGGCCTCTCTACACCCTTGTGTCCCATTTTTTTAAAAAGTGAAACTATGTCTCGCTTAATGAGGAAGATCAGCACCCTTTGACAGGCTGGGGCACATAAAACCTGAGCTGGAATCCAGCCGGGCTGCCTTGTCCCCATAGCTAGCTCATGGCAGTGGCTTGGTTCTTACCTTAGCAGTTAGCTTCACTTTATTAACATTAGAAGTGTGCTGGGGACACAGAAGGAAAGGCAAATAATTGTTTTAGGACCAGATGACTCAGGCTTTTAAAAAACCTGTGTTTAATTAGACAAATAAAAGGTTATCACACTGACCTTTTTATTGAAATCTACTATACCACATGATCAAGAAAAGAAAACTTGGCAATGAGGATATAGGCAACAGTCAGGAAGTCAGGTGGGATTGTAGCAGTGCAGAGATAGGACCTAGGATTAGTTAGCATCGATTGATCAGCTTTTTGTGGTACTCAAACGGTGTCTGTTCAAGACAAACAGACTCCTATGAGAGAAGTTGTACATAGACTACTTATAATTCCCCTGAAGATGCTCATTTTTTACTAATTTTTAATGTGGTACAACATTTTTAGGTAAGCCATAAAAATATAGATCCATGAAAGGAATTTCTTTGGATACTAAATGAAGAAATAGGATAGAATCATATAAATATTTTATTTCTTTTTTTTGAAAATGACTTTTTATTAATCATTGAATCAAGCACTTGTATTGTTATTAAGAAATGTAAACAATATATCTTTTTTAAAACAACCCATTCATATACATAATTAAAAATGTTTACTTAGTTTGTATTAGTGAGGGAAAAAGCATTCTCAAAACAATGTTAAGATTATTTAATATAATTCCTGTCAAAATTATAAGCTTATGTACTATGAATATTCATCTTGAGTCAGCAAAATGTGACCTGTGAATATTTTTTCCCAAATATGTCTATGTTTGACTTACAGAGGGAAAAACAAAATTGAATATTTCTGCCTTTCAAATTTAAGCTCAAGGAAGTGAAATTCTTTAATGTACCTTTGAATTTTAACTCCAAAGATTAACTATCATACCTTCACATACCCTTTTTATTATAATGATGATAAATGGGAGTTCATTATAAATATTGATTTTCCATCAAGGAAATTCATTTATCATTCACTCATTTATTAGAACAGATATTTTAGTTGATGATATTTGGCGCATTTGGAGGTATGAAAACTGCGCTTCTGTAAATAGATCCTATAATTCAGACAGGTGAGCCTGTATTTCTTCCCCTAGTTTTGTGATCAGTAGGAGTTTCCAATGTGTTACACAGGAATTTGTATTTAGATCATTCTGATCAATATAATAACAGATGAAGATGGGTCATTTCACCTTAATGTTTGTGAAACATTTTGCCTAAGTGGATTAATTGTGGTCTACTTCTATTAAAATCTTTCATTAATAGGGAATCATTTTTAAAAATGCAATTAGTAGTTCTAATTTTGAGATTTGCATAATATTTAACCATGGATTGGATAGAAGAAAGCAAAGCAAACTGACTGATTAGTTTGTGCTCACCCAGTTCTTGCTAGCATACAAATAATTTCTAGAATTTCAGATGGAGTTGTGCAAAAGTGCCTGAATACTTATGAAACATCTAGTATTTTCCCTTCACAATATGACTTAGTTATATTTGGAACACTGCAGTTCTTTGGCTACCTGAATGGGCATGATCATATGAATGACAACTATACTCATGGATCTTATAAGTCAGTCATTTATTTACTATTTATTGAGTGCTTGCTATGGGCCTCATGTAAAACTCTGAACAGGATGATTATACTCTCTTCCCTCATAGAACCTACACTTTGATGGGCAGAATATATTAAAATCCTAAAAAATTCTTTAACGTGAATTAGTAATTTCATTTCTAGGCATTTATAACAAGGAAATAATTGGACAGGTATGCAAGTGTAAATACTGAAAGACTTTTATCTCTGTGTGTAAATAACAAAAAATGGAAATAACCCCAGTGTTCAGCAAAAGAAGGTTCATAAATAAACCATCAGTATGTTAAATCCATACAATGGAATGTTATATAATGAGTCAAAATGACAATGTGCATCTCTGTACATTTACAAAGAAAGATTTTCATGCTATCAAGTGTAAAAGTAAGCTGAAAAAGTGTTTATACATAAACATATAAAAGGTATGGAATATATTGCATGTTTTAATCATGACAATGGTGTAAGTATAAAGTAATACTAAGAAGCTTAGGTCTTGAAGTCCTACCCACTGCCTAAATTCAAATCTTGACTCCACCACTTCTAGCTGAAATAATCTGAACTGTATACTACTTAACCCACATAAATCTTCGTTTCTTCATTTATAAAATAGGTATAATGATAATAAATACCCAGAGGCTCCTTATGAGGATTAAATGTAATGCTTGGCTGATAAGAACTTAAGGATTTGCAATGATCACTAAAATATTAGAGAGGTGAATTAAGGGCAATTTTAATTTTCTTCCTTTTGCTTATTTACATTTTTGAAAGTTTCTACATAGTATCTGGTCTTTGATTCCATTGACTTGGTTGAAGCTCTCCACTTCATGAGAGGAAAACATGTTGCTGAAAATCTTTTGCAAAATAGAGAAAAAATAGACATAACACATGCTTTTCTAATTTTTGTTAGATTTTTTTTTTGTTCAGAATGTAAATGTTACTAATTGTTATCCATGCTCAAAGCCATCAGAATTTGAGATTATTTTGTCTTCATTGAATAATGAATATTTATCAAGGGCCCACAATGCGTCCTTGACTGAAGGGTGCTGAGGGTCGAACACGTGTTATCTTGGTTGACAGGAGACAAGTAGTTTTCTCTCAAAGATTAGTGTCTAATCCTATAGCATCAGCCTTGAAAGTTTGTATTTCGAAATAGGACTATTAAGTCACTCAGAGCTCTAACTTTATATTTTTTGAAACAGAGTGCTGGACTCATATGCCCTACCCATCACCAAGTTTGGCTTGTCCGCACAATATATGACCTCCCCTCTCATTGGGCTTCTGAAAGGACATGGTGAGTCTCATTGTGTGAGTGTTGGTAACAGTGATTCATTCAAAATGTGGAGTGAAACAGCTAGTATTGAGGTGGTCATTTTGTTTTTATTCTATTGCAAATACTGTGTCAAAAAGATTTCAGAAACAAATAGTAACACTTTTTTTAGCTCCTTTTTTGAACTTGAGACATAGGGCTTTTTTTTTGATGTGCATAAATTTTGAAAGTGTTTAGGAAGTTAGAAGGATAAATTCTTATAATTTTATGATGCAGACACTGGCCCGCAGTGTCCAAGTCATTATGGATGAAATGAGACATCTACATGGACTACTGAGTCCAGTGGAGGAAAAGGGACAGCATGGCTTTTCTTTCAAGGGAAGCAAAAGCCTTGGTCTTTGTCGTGACTGCCTTTATTGGGTTTCTCCACCCATTACATGATGGTCCTCATTTACTATGGCCAGACTCACTTTAGGTGGTTACCTTTTACAGAAAACAAAGGAGCCAATGCTGCGAATCACATCACAGAAGAGGGATATTTGCAAATGAAAAGGCAAAAGTGGTTGAACTGGTTACATTCATCCTTGGAAGGTTTAGCATGTATTTTAGGAAGTTACTTTGCAGTAAATGTCCTCAATTCAGGGTGAGGGAGTTTTTTAGCAAGATCAAGACTCAAAGCTGCCTAGGCACATTTCAGGCCTGATCCCCCATGGGAGAACCTGTCCATGGGCGTGGGTTGTGTGCATCTCTGAGTGGGAGTTGGGCCCATGCCATGCAGAACAGTCTCCTACAATTTTAAAAGTTTTCTCAGTAGTTGAGTTATTGTTATTTTTAAAACTACATAATTCTTCAAAAGAAAATATAGATGATTCTGTAAGGTCCCTTAAGTATGATTGAGAAACTCTTTGGAATGTAGTAAGTTACTTGAAGACCTAGGGGGCTACTGAGTCAAATAAATTATTTTGTACTTTGCCCTCTTTTTAACTTATTACTCATGCTCTTGAGCTTCAGGCTATCATTAAGAGGAAAAGCTTCTTGTGGACTTTGATTAATTTTGGAAGACATTTCCGAAAATTTGTAGAATAAACTCCTCCTTAGATTCTCACGTCACTCTTGCGTACAATTCCCTTGATCCAACTACAATTTTACAGCCTTCATTTGTTTGAATTATTATAGAAGGAATTCCAACATCAAGTGGAAGCCCAGAAAACACATTTTCATTAGCCTAACCAATTTTCCCCCCAAACTATTAGTATTTGTGAATACAATGTCAGGATCTTAAACAAATATAATTGGTATTTAAAATATTTTTCTTTTTAGGCTTGATCAAATACTCTGAGCCCTAGTGTAGGAGGGTGCAGCCAGGGGACCCCCTAAAAGAAGGATTTGTAATGGGGTTCAGAACTCAAGGTGTTCAGAAAATATTAGGATGCCCTCACCGCCCCTGCCCCAGGTGTGAGTTGGGGGGAAGGGACAAATGGAGCAGGCCCTTTAAGAGCTGTTTCCCATAGCAACAGCCTTGTGGCTAACCTCTGGTGCAGTCATTTAACATATCTATAACCTTTCAATGGTTACATAAATATGTTAAATAGCTGTGGCCATGCTTTTGAGCCAGGGAATGGAAATAACTTCCCCACCAATAGTAACTGGGGTGCAGGTCCCCAGGGTTACAGTGTCTGCATGGGAGCTTGGAGACGATTGGCTCCAGGACTTGGGGCCACACCTGCCCAGACCTACAATGGTGACCAGAAAGGATGGAAAGAATAGGAGATTGAGGGCAGGTGTGGCCGAATGTGGGAGGAGTCGGTAATGGGGCTGCAAAGGAAGATTGGTGTGGGGATTTAAACCCAGACACGGCAGCCACTGAGGAGAGAGTCATGCGCTTCTGGCAGAGTGGGGACTCCCTCGGACCTGGGAGAGAGAACAATGCGGCTTTGGCAGAGACGAGACTCTCGCAGCCATTGTGCAGAGAACCACGCGGCTGCAGCCATGTAGGGAGGACCATGTGGCTGTGTCAGTAAGGAGAACCACGTGCTCTGGCAGAGTCCAGGGGACCCCCCCCCAGCAGCCATGAGAAGAATCACCATGCAGCTTTAGCAGAGAACCACCATGTGGCTTTAGCTGTAGATCTCGGCAACACAGCTGATGGTGCTGGGAAACAAGGAAGGCCTACCAGGCGAGCACGGATTACTGGGAAGAACCGGGATCTGCCTGAGCCAAGGACTTCCATTTCTTTCCCTGAGATACGGTACCTCAGACTGGGCAAAGAGGGGAAGGAAGGACTGTGTTTGTTTGTGGGTGTTTTAAGGGACTTTGGGACTTTAATGAAGATGTTAAATCATTACTCTTAAGTCTGTATAACTTGAATAAATAATTCCTTTCCTTTTCACCAATCTCTAACATGGAAAGCTATAATCCTCTGGTGAAGGGAAAGGTGAACCTAGTACAGGGGGACCCCAGGAGAAACGGGGAACAATCTGGTAGCATTGTGGGACCCTCTTCCCTGGTGGCCAATCAGGGAAAATCATGGGAGACCACAGGTACAGTAGCTTTAAAGTAATAGGACTTGTACATGTGCAGTAAAAGCCCACCAAAACTAGCCAGGAAGGATTTGCCCTATAAGAATAGAGTCCCTCCAGCCCATGAGGTCAATCTCTGCTTGGAGTTGGCCTGCTCCCATGTTTTCTTCTGTGAACTCTGGGTGTTCGGTTCAACTCTTTGTCCTGATCACTAAGAACCTGGGTACCTGTGCACACCTGTGAAACTAGGATAATGAAATAAATTGTGAGTCTCAACTGAGTCTAGAAATGATTATGCATATGAAGAAGTAAATGCTATCAACAGTTCATCATAAGGCATAGGTCCAATAAATGAAATCATTTTAATAGATAATAATCTTGAAATCTGATAACCTTAAAACTGAGGTTTATAGCTCTTAACTGCCCCGTAAGTAAAAGTTCTACTAATTCTGTGACATTTAGAGTTTATTCAGGGTCATCCTAAGGGTTGGTTGGAGCCTCTATTTACACATGCTGTCCACCTCAGATAAATCACCTGTGTCTTTCCCTCGTGGAGGAGCTTCTTAGCTCATTGAAATGTTCAGGAATTCTCATGGCTTTAATCTGAATGTAGAAAATTTTTTTAAGCCTTCTTTTTTCCATATACCCAGAGCTTACTATATGGGCACTTGACCACTGTTTGTTTAGTGCTAAAGACAAGATTTAAGACCTTCTAAAACACGTGCTGAGAGAATCCCAGTGACAAGCTACAGGTCACTGTGAAATTGTGAGTGGAAGGCTGGCAGAAGGGCAGTCACCTGCATGATATGTTTTGAGATTTGCTATTGGTTCTACCCATGCAAAATTTTTCCGCTGAAATATTGGAAATGTTTACTAATAGAACCATAACTTCATGGAAACTCGACTCCCTGTGCTTGTCACAGTGATAAGTAACTGACACCTACTAGGCACTAATAAATAATTTGTTAAGTCAATGAATGAATTATTGAATGTTAACTAAAAGAAGAAGCCACCTATGGAATATACTTCTCTACATATCGGTGTCTGTTTCTGCTTAGTAGGCTAAAACATGGTAACTGCTAAAAGAAAAAAGAATTTGGGAATGTCAAACACAATAATAACTGTAATGAATTAATAACAGTAATAACGTGCAAGAAAACAGGACCAGCTGCTATTTTTCAGTTTTTGTTTACTGATTATTTGTGACTGTAGAGATACCATTAAAATAAGAAAAGTGTTATGCAGTTTACTTTATATGCCTTAAAACCAAATTGTTGGGAACATTATCAGTTTTATGGTATGTTTCTCAGTACTCACATAACCTCTTGGGGATCTGGAAGGTTGAACACAACGAAAGTTTAAAAATTGCAATAAAAATCATTATTTCCATGCGGTATAGGGTAGCCATTCTTTTATTGTTTAAAATGAATTTTTTAAATCAAATAAGAGGGGGAATTTCATCACTCCTTTTTGTATGTGAGGTTTTTGTTTTATTTTGTATTGTTTTCAGCCAAACCTCTTCTTTTATGATTGGAACTTTGTTTTGGTGAGGGCAGAAATATCTGAAGGCCTGTGGCCAGCAGCACAGTTTGTGTGAGCTGTTAGTAAAGTCCAGCACGTGCAGGTTTTCTTTCGAGTACCCTAGGTGTGGGCTTGGCTTCGGGTCTCGGGTGAAGAAAATGAATACTTTTTACATGCTCGTTAATTCTTTAGTTCATTTTAAGGTATAGTCTAAAAATGTGCACAACGAGGATTATTCTCCACATCGTTATTATAACTCTGTTTCAATTAGTAAGTTACAGCTTTACTGAATTTCTGAAACAGTCACTGAGGCCTATTTAATAATAGAAAGTAGCTTAAATTGTGAGAGAATGTAGATCTTGTGGTTTTTCTCTAAGGCATGCGGTAATTTACTAGGCTCTTAAATGAAAATTGCCCAGTTCTTTTTTAGAATAAGTAAAGTATTCTTGTTTAAGGAAATAGGAAAGGAAATTAGAACATAGGAATAAAGACAAAGTAATCATTTCTATTTGCTTGACTTACATATCATTATATATAGTATATAATATGTAATATATAATATATAATATATATGATATATAAAATATATACACACATACAAGGTCTGTCCAGAAGTTTCCCAGCCATGCAATAGGAAAAATGGAGGCATTTATTGAAGAAGATACAAGATGCAAGAAACATTATACACAGAACAAGGATGCCTCAGTCTCCTCCAAAGTAGGCACCTTGGGAGCTCACACAGTTCTCCCACTCACCATCAGCTGTCCGATCATATTGTCCTGAATCTCATCGATAGTCTGAAATCTCTTCCCTTTGAAAGGTGATTTTAGTTTTGGGATAAGCCAGAAGTCGCAGGGTGCCAAATCTGGACTGTAGGGGAACTGAGTCACCTGGGTGATTTGATATTTTGCCAAAAACTCTGCATGAGATGCAATGCATGAATGGGCATTTTGTCCTGATGAAGCTGCCAATCACCAGTTGCCCATAGCTGCAGCCTTTTGATTCATCTGAATAGTTTCTGTGGAGGAATGTTTAAGTTTAATGCAAAATGTGACACAGATTCATTGCTCTGCTTGCTGAATCGTTTAGGATGCAATGGGCCCATACTACACATGCTCACTCAGTGATGTCTACTGCCCCCACTGACTAGTACAGTGAAGTTATTATTATTGTACACGCATGTGCATTCCAGTCCACTCTCCTTGGCTGCCGGGTTACACTGCAGATGCACAGACAGTTCTTGTTATATTAACAATGGCTAGACTTTTTCTGGACAGACCTTGTAAATGTGTGTATCTTACACTCCTTGAAGCCTTGTCATTTTTTTAATCCTCACCTGAGGATATATTTATTGATTTTAGAGAGAGAGAGTGAGAGTGAGAGAGACACAGAAAGAGAGACAGAGATACCAATTGGTTGCCTCCCAAACCTGCCTTGATTGGGGATTGAACTCGCAGCCTAGGTTTGTGCTCTGATCAAACCCACAATATTTTTTGGTATACAGGATGATGCTCCAACCAACATAACTACCTGGCCAGGGCACCTTGTCTTTTATTATTATTGTTTTAGATTTTATTTATTTATTTTTAGAGAGAGGGCAAGGGAGAGAAACATTGATATGAGAGATAAACATTGATTGGTTGCCTCTTGCACGTACCCCAACTGGGATCAAACCTGCAACACAGGCTTATGCCTGGACCACGAATTGGACCATGACTGGAACCCATGACTATTAATTTTGCAGAACTACACCCACCCAGCTCAGCCACACCAGTCAGGGTGTGCCTTGTCTTTTAAAGTGGTATAGCACAGTGATTAACAGTGAAGGCACCGGAGTTACTCCGATGAGGGTAAAATTTTGGCTCTGCCAGTTTCTAGCTGGGAAACCTCATCCAAGTTACTTAACCACCCTGTGATTCATTAGTTCAATAGGGGATAATAATACCAACCTGAAAGTGTTTCGATAATGCCTGTAAAGTATGTAACATACATCTTGGTGTTGGATACAATTGAGCTATGATTATTAGCTACAATTCCCTAGATACAAACTGTAAAGCATAATAGGTTTGAAAATCTGCTGTTGGAGATCTAGCTTAGACCCTATCCTAAACAGTATATTACCAGCAGCACAAGACGCATCTCATTATAACACAGACAGACTGTAACAGCACTGAATTCAGGACCTGCAGCTTATTGTTTTTGTGTAAACACAATCACTGTGGCTTTTCCTGGATTCAGCTATTTTGCCATTGTTACAGTAAGCATTGTGTTCTAGACCTTGAATCTGCCTGGTTACCCTCCTATTTCAGTAAATTTGGTAAGACACTCAAACTTCTATTACTTAAGTGCCCCCTCCCCCAGTAATTTGAAAGTTTTCTCCCATCTTTATGGTTCTAAAGGAATAGGTTGCTTGGCAGAAATGCTTTAACAGACTTCTTTGAAAGTAATTTCTGGGACAAAGGGGGACATGTCAAAGAAGCCCACATTGCTCTGGCTGAGAACCGTTTGGCCTGGTACAAATCCCTTCAATTTCCTGGGCTTTACTCTCATCATTTGTAATCCTCAAGCAAAAAGTGAAACTGCCCTCAGCAAAAGGGATGAAGAGGTTAGAAAATTTTCCTTTTCCCATATGGCTTCTCCGCAGATGTGAAAACCTCTCTTACGTAGTTGCTGACAGGAGACAAGAGGATGAGCCCCCAGACTCTGGTCTTCCAGGTCACCTGTTACCACCAGAAGCCCACTCTCTATATAATTCCCTGGGTCTTTTTCCCCCTGACCTCATCCCTCACCACTTCCCTTCCCGAATCCCATTTACTGATCTCCCTGAACCCGGTAACTAGCGAAAGTCCTAAATCCTTACTCTCTTTGAAGGGGCCCCTTCACCTTTTTGGCCTAACTGGAATCTGAGTGCTGCTCCCAGCTCTGAGGGACATTTCTTCCTCTGCTGCTCTCTGAAACGATGATGGCCTTTTCTCCCACGCCCCGCACCTCCGGGACTAGAGATGGGGTCGGGGTGGGGGGTGCTTCCTTATTCCTCATGCTGTTTCCAGACCATTCTCCTTCCTCTTCCTTAAAACTCCCAGCTTTGAATCTCATGTCATCAAATGACATCCTTCATCACCTCTCCTTCTTGGTATCTATTGACATGGATCCATTTTCTTGTATCTTAAAAAATTTAGCTCCCGGGTCCTTGTAACTTTCTCTAGCCATAGTCTTAAAATGATTTTGTGATTTTGGTATCCCAATAAAGAAGTCCTCTCATTTATTGGCATATAAATTCCCTGATCTTTTTTTCCTCCAGTGATTTTTGCCTTCTATCATGCTATATGCATTCTCTGATAGTTGTGGCCCAGAGATCTTTAAAATATTTTCAAAAATCTTACTTTGAAGAGCACCACCTTTAAACCAGGTAACCTCTGAGCTCCAACAATTTTTTTTTTAACTCCCATTGGGAGCCGTGGAGCTCCTGATGTTCACAGGAGCCTTGGAGATCAGTTTTTGGATTTCTTCTCTAACTATACTCATTCCCTCAGTAATTGTATCCACCCATGGCTTTAAATACCATTCAGATTCTGACAATTTCAAATTCATGTCTCCTGCTTGGTTATTCTCCTGAACTTCAGCTCACTTTCAACTGCTTAATCAGCATTTCTGCCTGGGTTTTTAATAAGCACTTCAACCCTAATGAGTCCAATCAGGAGCTTTTTACTTGTTCTCTGTCTAGAAAGCTCTTTCCCTTGGGTGTCACAGGCAACATTTCCGGGCTTTGTCCAAAGGCCTCCTTATCAGTGAGGATGTGACCTCCCTGACCAGTATATATAGTAGCAGCCACACCTCCCAGCCCCATTTTCCTCCCCTGCTTCATTAGGATATCTTTATTCGTCATCAGGACATATTGCCTATTCTACTTATTTGTTTTAATCAGCCTCCCCCTGCTGGAATGTAATCTCCAGGAATTCCTATCATTTTGGCAAATTTTTTTCACTACAGGATTCAGACTCATTCTTGGCACATATGAAGTACTTATATTTTGTTGGATGAATAAACATACTGCTATTTTATTTTCTAAAAGAGTGGTACCAACTTTCATATTTATTTTTCTATTCAATGAGGAAAGTTATCTGATTTGTTAGAATAAATATTTTTACCCGTGGAAGTCAAATATACTGTTTTCCTTTGGAATAAAAACTACAGCTGCAAAAAATACAGGTGTGTGTGTGTGTGTGTGTGTGTGTGGTTTTCCTGAAAACACGGTGAACAACTACACAAGGAAAGACTTCTTGGCTGCAGAGCACCTAAAAAAGCTATTTAAATATTAAAGATGATTTTAAAAACCTGGCTGAGCTGGCAAGAAATCATAAAAATAATAAAGCCAGAAAATGTAAGGAAGCCTGATTCTGTAGGGGTTTCATGTTCTTTATAGTATATTGTTTTTAGAGCTCAGATCTATTCCTGGCGGCCTAAAACTTTCCTAGTTAAGGAAAAAAAAAACCCCAGAAAAACTCAGCATCAGTTATCTTCCTCTTCCCATCTACCTCTCTGCTCACCACATTGACAGTGTGCATATATTTACCGTGAAGCCTCAGGTATCCAGAATTAGGTTAATAGATACCCTTGTTTCGTGATGCATAACCATAATTGTCCACGAATGCCCCCTTTTATTTTATGTTTTGTATTATTCCATATTATAGTGAACATAAACAATCCCTTCTTTTTCCTGTTGTGTGGAATGATTTGTGTAATATGGTGCTATTATTTTTCTTAAATGTTAGGCTCAAGTCTCAAGTGAAGCCAGGTGACCTGGAGATTTCTTTATATTTTAAATTCACAGATTAAATGTGTTAATAGAATTAGGACTGATGAAACTATTTTTTATCTTCTATTAGTTTTAATAAGTTACACTGGGCTATGTGTACATTGTAAAAAATATCACCATTTGGCTGTCTGCAATAACATTTGTACTGATGTCTCCTTTTTAATATTTAACATTGATAGTTTAGGCCCTCCCTCTCTTCTTCCCTTCCTGTTTTTTTTTTTTTTGATCAGTCTTGCTAGAGGTCTGTCAACTTTCTTTTTTTCTTTTTTCTTTTAAGGCAGGTTTTTTGTCTTTACTGATTTCCTCTACAGCACGCTGCTTTCTATTTTATGAATTTCTAACAGTCATTATATTTTCCTCTTCTTTATATCAGTCAGCTCTAACTGAGCACTTCTTTTGAGGCCGTGATATTTATTACTTGGTTTTATTTCAGCATTTACTCATAACAATGAACATTTTCTAAATATTGTTATATATGGTATTATTATCTAATTAGTGTTGCAATTGTCTCTCAGTAAATAGATGAGTTTTTTGATGAAAGCAGTTTCTGATAGATTGGTAGACATATGAGATCTCAAAAAATACTTTATAAATAGCTTTTGTTTTCCTGAGAAGACAACTTAAAATAAACAAAATTTACCATTAGATTCATATTGTATTAAGATCAATACCAATTTTTTAGGTTTCTTTGTTTGCTATTGTAAAAAGTACATATAACCATATTAAAGAACATTTGGAAGAAAGAAAAAAAACTTGTCCATTAACAAATAGCTTCTCTCACAGTCATGATTAACAACTTGGTTTTTTTCTTTCTAATTTTGTTCCCTTTGCATCTTTGAAAAGCCTTGTGGCAAGTAAAATAACCAAAGACATGGAAATAAAGAACTGAAAGTAACCAGGGGTGGGGAGGGGGATAATGGGGGAAAGAAGGGGAAAGGCCAAGTCCAGGAACATGTATAAAGGACCCATGGACAAAGATAAGGGGTGGGGTAGGGCAGGGGAGAGTAAAGGGGGAAAAATGGGGACAACCGTTATTGAACAACAATAAAAAATAAAAGTCTTGTGGCAAGTAAAGGGGTGGAAAAGATATTTCATTCAAATGGAAATTTAGAAAAAGCTGGGGTAGCAATACTTATAGCAGACAAAATAGACTTTAAAACAAATAATAACAATCAAAGATGAACACTATGTAATGATAAAAGGATTGTTACACAAGAGGATATGACCCTTGTAAACATTTATGCACCCAAGCACAGGAGCACTAAATAGGTAAAGAAAATCTTGATGGACACAAAGAGGGAGATCAAAAATAATAGAGTCATAGTAGGAGATTTTAACACCCCATTGACATCAATGGATCAATCTTTTAGACAGAAAATCAACAAGGAAACGGTGGCCTTAAATGACACACTAAATCAGGTGGATTTAATTAATACACTCAGAGCATTTCACCCCAAAGCAGCAGAATATACATTCTTTTCAAATGCACATTGAAAATTCTCTAGGATAGACCACAGTTAGGACACAATGATAATCTCAGTAAACTGAAGAAGATTGAAATCATAGCAGTTGTCTTCTCTGACAGTGATAGTATGAAACTAGAAATCAATCAAAAGAAAAAAAACTGACCCTGGCTGGCGTAGCTCAGTGGATTGAGCGAGGGCTGTGAACCAGGCATCGCAGGTTCGATTCCCAGTCAGGGCACATGCCTAGGTTGTAGGCCATGTCCCCCAGCAACCGCACATTGATGTTTCTCTCTGTCACTTTCCCTCTCCCTTCCCTCTCTAAAAATAAATAAATAAAATCTTAAAAAAAAAAACTGAAAAACACACAAACACATTGAAGCTAAATAACATGTTACTCACAATGCATGAGTTGACTGAATGAGATAAAGGAAGAAATCAAAAGATACCTTGGAACAAATGAAAATGAGACCACAGCAACCTAAAATCTGCTGTGAAAGCAGTCCTAGAGGGAAATTCATATCATGACAGGCCTACCTGAAGAAACAAGAAAAATCTTGAATAAACCTTGTAACTTTACATGTAAAGGAACTAGAATAAGAACAACAAACAAAGCTCAAAGAGAGTAGAAGAAAGAAAATAATAAAGATCAGAGCAGAAATAAATGAAATAGAGTCTCAGACATTTCTTACTAATATTTTTTCTGATATATCTCCATTGGCAAGGGAAACAAAATGAAAAATAAACAAATGGGACTACATCAAACTAAGAAGTTTTTGCACAACAAAGAAAACAAAATGAAAAGACAACTCACTGAATGGGAGGGACATATTTGCCAATAATATATCTGATAGGGGGTTAATGTCCAAAATTTATAAACAACTCATACATCTCAACAGAAAAAAAACAACAATCCAATTAAAAAATAGGCAAAGGGACTTTCAGCCAAGATGGAGGCATAGGTAGACACACTGTGCCCCCTTGTACAACCAAGACAGGGACAACAAAAATTTAGAAATAGAATAACAACCAGAACTGACATAAAATTGAACTGTATGGAAGTCGGACGACCAAGAAGTTAAAATAGACCCATTCATCCAGACAGGTAGGAGGGGCGGGGGTGGGCAGCCAGGCATGGGTTGTGGCCACGGAGAGCAGAGAGTGTTGGGACCAGGCACATAAGGCATCTGGGGCATACAAGACCACAGCGGGTGGACCCTGAGTGCGCAAGCAGCAGCTGGCAGACCCCGGCTGAGGGGTGGCAAACGGCAGACCCAGCGAGGCGGTGATTGTGAAGCAAGGCACTACACGCAACTCAGGATCCCAGTGCTGGGAAATAGAGCCTCAGGACACTGACTGAAAACACCTGTGGAGGTTGAGGCGCGGGGAGAGACTCCCAGCCTTACAGGAGAGGTTCTTGGAAAGTCCTGCGGGGTGCAAAAGCCCACCCACATGGGAATCAGCACCAGAGGGGTGCAGTTTGCTCAGGGGAAGTGGAGAAAGGGACTGGGATCTGACAGAACGCAAGCAGGTGCCATTGTTCCCTTTCAGACACCGCCCCCATGTACAATGTCACAACCCAGTTACTGGGGTGCCCCGCCCTGGTGAACACCTAAGGCTCTGCCCTTCATATGTATCAGGCATGACCAGACAAAAGCGGGGGGGAGGGATGACTCAAACAGAATTAAAAGCCTCGCATTTAGTACTTTTAAGTGACCGAGACATAGCCAATCTATCAGATACACAGTTCAAAGCACTGGTGATCAAGTTGCTCATGGAATTGGTTGATTTTGGTCACAAATTAGATGAACAAATGCAGGCTATGATAAGAGAAATGAAGGAAAATGCACACAGAACCAATAGTGATGGGAAGAAAACTGGGACTCAAAACAATAGAGTGGATCAGAAGGAAGAAAGAAACAACCAAACAGAAAGGAATGGAGAAATAAGAATTCAAAAAAATGAGGAGAAGCTTAGGAACTTCCAGGACATCTTTAAATGTTCCAACATCTGAATTATAGGGGTACCAGAAGGGGAAGAGGAAGAGTAACAAGTGGAAAAGTTATTTGAACAAATAATAAAGGATAACTTCCCCATTCTGGCTAAGGAAATAGACTTCCAGGAAGTTCAGGAAGCTCAGAATCCCAAAGAAGTTGGACCTAAGGAGGAACACACCAAGGCACATCATAATTACATTAGCCAAGATAAAAATGAAGGAAAGAATCCTAGAAGCAGCAAGAGATAAGGAGACAGTAACCTACAAAGGAGTTTCCATCAGATTGTCAGCTGATTTCTCAAAAGAGACCTTGAAGGCAAGAAGGGTCTGGAAAGAAGTATTCCAAGTCATGAAAGGCAGGGACCTACATCCCAGATTGCTCTGTCCAGCAAAGCTTTCATTTAGAATGGAAGGGCAGATAAAGTGCTTCTCAGATAAGGTCAAGTTAAAGGAGTTCATCATCACCAAGCCCTTATTTTATGAAATGTTAAAGGGACTTATCTAAGAAAAAGAAGATAAAAAAACATGTATAGTAAAATGACAGCAAACTCACAATTAACAACCACACCTAAAACAAAAACAAAAAGAAACTAAGCAAACAACTAGAACAGGAACAGACCCACAGAAATAGAGAACACATGGAGGGTTAGCAACAGGGGAGTGGGAGGAGGAGAGAGGGGGAAAAGGCATGGAGAATAAGTAGCATAGATGGTAGGTAAAAAATAGACAGGAAGGGCAAGAATAGTATGGGAAATGTAGAAGCTAAAGAACTTATGACACATGGACATGAACTAAAGGGGGGGATGAGGGTGGAAGAGGGTGTGGAGGGTGGAAGAGGGTGTGCAGGGTGGAGGGGAATGAAGGAGAGGTAATGGGACAACTGTAATAGCATAATCAATAAAATATATTAAAAAAATAGGCAAAGGACCTGAAGAGACACTTCTCCAAAGGGGACATACAGGTGACCAATAGACATATGAAAAAATGCTCAATGTCTCTAATCATCAGAGAAATGGAAATTAAAACCACCTCACATGTGTCAGAATGGCTATCAATAAATCCACAAACAACAAGTGCTGGTGAGGATGTAGAGAAAAGGGAATCCTTGTGCACTGTTGGAGAATATGGATCGGTGCAGCCACTGTGGGAAACAGTATTGAGGTTCCTCAAAGATTAAAAGTGGAACTGCCTTATGACCCAGAGATTCCAGTTCTGGGTATAATTTTGAAGAAACTGAAAGCACCAATTTGAAAGAGTATATGCAATATTATTTACATTAGTCAAGCTGCGGAAGCAGCCAGAGTGCCCATCAGTAGAGAAGTGGATAGAAAATTGGTAGTGCATATATACAATGGAGTATTACTCATCCATAAAAAGGAGTGAAATCTTAGCATTTGCAATAGCATGGATAGATGTAGAGGGTATTATGCTAAGTGAAATAAGTCAGAGAAAGGCAAATGCCATTTGATTTCAGTTATATGTAGAATGAAGGACAGTATAAGCAAACAAAAATAAATAGACTTGTAGTTGCCAGAGGGAAGGGGGCTTGGGGCACTGTGGGGGAAAGGTGAAGGGGTTGAGGAGTACAGGTTGGTAGTTACAGAATAGTCGAGGGGATGTAAAGTACAGTATAGGGAATATAGTCAATATTGTTGTAACTATGTATTGTGCCAGGTGAGTACTGGCAATATCAGGAGGAACACTTTGTAAAGTGCAAGATTGTCTAACCACTATGCTGCACACCTGAAACTAATATAAAATAATATTAAATATAAATTGTAATTGAAAACCATTTTAAAATTTTTTTAAAACCCTAATGACTATACAAATTTAAAATTTTTTTCCAATCAAATCTAGTATAGTGATGTCGTTTCGTTAATTGGACATGAACATCCATTTTACTTTCTCCCGATGGTAGTAAGAGAACTCTCCCCCATGTACCAGTGCAGCACCTGCACAGCTTCTCCACCCATCTGCCCCGCCAGGGGTTATTCAGTAAATCAGTCAGCTTGGGTTGCCAGAAAAAATAGGTAAATGCCATGCACTATGTGACTTAAACAACAGAAACATTTTCTTACAGTCTGGAAGCTTGGAGTCTGAGTCAAGGGTGTCAGCATGATTGGGTTCTGATGAGCGCTGTCTTCCTGGCCTGCCAATGGCCACTTTCTAGCTGTTTCTCTCCTATGGCCTTTCCTCAGAGCTTATGTAGAGAGAGAGAGAGAGAGAGACAGAGAAACAGAGAAATCTGATTTTAGAAGTATACCATCTTATCATAAGGGTTCCACCTTATGACCTCATCTAAACCTAATCACCCGGAGTCCCTTCTTCAAATTCTACCTCTTGAGGGGTAGGGATGCAACATAGCATAAATGTTGTGGGACATAGTTTAGTCCATAGCACTGAATATCAGGGAAGGAAAAGCCATGTTCTCGGTTCCTGCCCTCTGACACCATGTGAAGGCAGCTGAAGGAAAGAAGAGAGAGGGATGGATTCCCAATTCATTTTGGCTGTGGAGAATAGATTTTTAAAATAATGAAATTCTAAATAAATTTAGTTCGATGCAGGAATCTGCTGTATCACAGCAGCTGGAGTGGGAGGTAGATGATGCTTGCCTTTTGTGCATTTAGACTGTGGCTACTTGTCCTTTTAATTGTATGGTCACCTATATCCCAAAATTCTACTATAATCAAGTATCTCTTTGTAAATATTTTCATTTATTGATGCAATTTCAATCATTATTTTATTTTTTCAATTATTTTATTCAAAGGTGTTTCAAAAATGGTTTAAGAAGGATGAAATCTTTTAAAATATTTAAAAAATTTTATTTTTGTTACAATGGCTGCTGAAAAAGATTAATTGAAGGGATGATCTTCATAATAAAATACTAGAATACATTTGTTTTTAATATAGTATTAGCATAATTTGTATAATGCTTTGCTGGTGAAAATTTTATTTTTATATGCTGTCTCTTTGATTCTCATGGGATTTTTTAGTCATGGCCACTCCGACTTTTTCCATCTTTCAGATGAGGAAACTAAACATCCAAAATTTGGCAACTTGCTCAAGTCTTACAAGTATCAGGCTTCTGATTCTCAGTTGTTGCTGCATTTTATTGTATTGCTTTATATGTGTTTACATTGTCTTACATGTATCTGTAAATATTTTGCTCCTTAAGTGTGAAATTGAGATGTTTTAGGGTTATATTTCCAGGTAGACCAGAAGGATTCACTCTAGAGTGGGCTTACAGAATGAGTATTTTGTGGCACATACAATGTTACAAAGCAAAGGGCAGTGTAAACTTGTTTTTGAGAGTTTGGTCCTTCTGATTCCCTAGTCTAAATTTAGTGCTACTAGTGTACATATTTTTTTAGAATTACATTTTCAATTAATTTTATAAGCTTATTGATATTATTGCATTCTGTACAACTTTAGAATGTTAGCCTTTATGCTGAATTATAATTTATTTTATATTGCTCTTCCAGTGTTTAACAATAGAAAAGGAAAGATAGCTTTCTGGTATAGTTCCCCACTGCTGATGTTAATAGACATTTCATAAAAACACAAGTATTTTATTGTCTGAACGCATCCTGCCTCATCTTTAGGAAAATGTGAAAAATATATTTAATGTACCAAATTCTAAACAATCAAAATTTTTCATGCTGAGAGAAATGAATGCTATATTAAAAGTGTTCAGCAAACCTCTAAGAGATACTTGTAAGATGCAAAAAAGCTATTTTCATTCCATTACAGGAATATCTGTCTTGAATGCAGGCGTTTCTCTGTTCATTATGTATTTTGTCAGCAAAAGGAAAGCCAATAGGGTTTAGCTAATTTTAGTTAAGCTAATTTCTGAAATTTCAAGGGAGACTGAATGTATAGTCAATAAATATTGATGGTGGCAGGAAGACGCATTCCATAGTGGATTATAGATATTTCTTATTTGAAATAATCATGAAATACTTGTATACATTTTAAAATAACGCATAGGTAATTCATTTATATGTCCTGAAGCAAGACTGAGAGGATGCCAGTGATATACAATAGAAATAAATAAGTGAGACACACTTATAATTTAAAATTTTCTAATATCCACATTAAATAGGAAAGAAAAAACATGAAATAAATGTTAAACATAATTTTAATTTAACCTAATATATATATACCATTTATCATTTTAATATGTAATTCATATGAAAAGTTACTGGTAACATTTTACATACTTTTTTCCTTTTACATCTTTAAAAATCTTGTGTGTAACATGACTTGCAGCACATCTTGGTTCACACTCACCCTGTTTCAAGTGCTCCTTGGTCACTCATTTCTGTGATAACACTTGACACTTAGAAAGTAGACGGTAAATGTTTAAAGAAAAGAGGAAAAAAGGGTAGCAAAGAAAGGTCATGGCAGAATTTTGTAGTCAGAACTATACACCCGTTTATTAGTGGGATGGCCCTGGTTAAGATATTTGTCTTTTCTAACCTCTGTGTTCTTTTGTAGGAATGCGATATTTGTGTCTGTCTTTCAGAATTAGTGTGAAAGAATTAAATCAGGGTAACGTGGCACCTACTTGGTGTTTTTTCACCCATTTCCTTTCTGAAATCTGAATGAAGCCATGTATTTGATAACGATCTATTTACTTCTACTTTTATTAGATTATAAAAAATGTAGCAAACATGGCCCTTTATTTTTCAGTTATGAGTGAGTGGAAAGGAAGAAACTATTATCAGAGAGTAGAAGGTCCTTGGTGTCAAGACTTAGTAAGGATGGTTGTGTCAAATTGCTTAGCCTGCTATGGAATTAATGCCTGTGATCTTAATTATAAATAATTTTTTTAAAGATTTTTTAAAAAGATTTTATTTATTTTTATTTTTAGAGAGGGAAGGGAGGGAGAAAGAGAAAGAGAGAGAGAGAGAGACATCAATGTGGGGTTGCTGGGGGCCATGGCCTGCAACCCAGGCATGTGCCCTGACTGGGAATCGAACCTGCGATGCTTTGATTTGCAGCCTGCGTTCAATCCACTGAGCTACGCCAGTCAGGGTAATTATAAATAATTTATAAAACAACCTTTAAACACACAAGTCTCCATTCAGATGTGTGAACATTTTGGTAAATAAGTTTCAGTCTGATAGTTTAAAATGTGAAGGGGCCTTGGGTGATGTGACTCAGTGGACTGAGTGCCAGCCTGTGAATCAAAGGGTCACCAGTTTGATTCCCAGTCATGGTGCAAGTCTGGCTTGTGGGCTAGGTCCCCAGTTGGGAGCGTGTGAGAGGCAACCAGACATTGATGTTTCTCTCCCTGTCTTTCTTCCTCCCTTCCCTTCTCTTTATGAAATTAAATAAATACAATCTTAAAAAAATAAAACCTGAAGGACACAATCACTTTAGATCTTCTGACTTCCCTTCTGCTATTTAAGACATGACCCATGGCTCAGGGCCTTGCCATGAAATAGAAGCATGATTTGTCTGTTCTCCTCTTTTCTATACTCACACATATACTTACACAATATTATGTACATGCACACATGTGTAGAAAACATGTATGTGTGGTGTGGGCCTGGCTTCATGGGTGTGCAACCCTGCAGTCACACAGGACTCCACCCTCAGCAGGGGCTCAGCACTTGTGGTTTTAATGCACTGTGGTCACCATATTGAAATTATTAGTGTTTTTACCTTTAAATTTGTGGTTTGTAAATGAACCTGCACTGTACGTGTGGAGCCTTGGATCCTAATTAATCTCACCTCCTGTCCACATGCCCCCTACCCCACCAGGTACTGGGTGTTGGTTACACATTCCCAGGTTCCAACCCAGGGATTGTAGCTGCCCTCTGCCCCAGATACCTGCCTAGGCTCAGGTGCAAGAAGGGTCTGGCAGGTGCTTGTGGCCCACACACCTCTGAGGGTTCATGCTTGTCCAGCCGGTGCCCCCAGGCTCAAGGAAGCTCAACATTGTACAGCAAATAAAAGCACCATGCCAGACTGAGAGAGACTGCTGAATAAATGAAAACTTGGTGTGATGTGATGAGTGATTATAAAGTTAACCATGTACAAGCACTGCCCGAGTCATAAAACAGAATATTCTCAGCACCCAGTCATCGGCCCCGTCCCATGCTCCACCTCGACTCTTTCTAATTAAAACACTCTTATTCTCTCCTCAGAGTTATCCACTAGCTTTCGTTTTGTGTTAACAATTTCTGTGCTTTTCTCTCTACTTTTAACACCGATAGTGATGGTGAATTATTTGTGCCTATTCTGAAAAATTTGTATAAATTGAACCATACTGCATGTGTTTTCTGTGTCTTACCTGTTTCGCTCAACATTGCTTTTTTTTTCTTTTTGTCTTGGCTGCTACATTTGGCTGTAGCCTGTTCATTTCCACTGTTGTATGACATACCGTTTTATATCATACAGTTTTTAGTCTATTCTTGATGGAAATTTGAGTTGTTTTCACTTTAGGATTGTCATGGTGTACATGTCCTGGTGTGCATGAATAAGGATTTCTCCAGGGTATCTGCCAAAGAGAGAACCTTCTGGTTCAGGGGTTATGCATACCTTCAACTTCTCAGTAATGTCAAACTGTATTTCTAGGTTGGTACTAATTCACCTTCACAGAGATCGAACATTTCCATTGTTTCACATCCTTTTCAGCTCTTGAAATTGTTAAACTTATACATTTGTACCAATCAGTTGGAATTCACTGTTATAATTCTTTAAAATTTTAATTTGCATTTCTCTGATGATTGATGAGATTGAATAATCTTATCATATGCTTCTTGGCCAGTTGGAGTTCCTTTTTAAAAAATCTTGTTCAAATACATGTTTTACCTAATTTTCTTTTAGGCTGTTTTCTCTTTCACATTGAGTTCTAAAAATTCTTCATAAAACTTTCTAAACTGCATCTTGGTCAATTGCATGTGTTTAAATTTTTTTCCCAGCTCCGTGGCTTGTCCTTATATACTCTTCTACAGTACCTTTTTTATGGAGGGTATGAAGCTAAGTGAGATAAGTCAGATGGAGAAAGACAAATACTATATAGTTTCACTTATACCTGGAATCTCAAGAATAAAATCAATGAACAAACAAGACAGAAACAGACTCATAGATACAGAGGACAGACTGATGGTTGTCATAAAGGATGGGGTTGGGGCACTGGGTGAGAAAGGTGAAGGGATTGAGAAGTACAGATTGGCAGTTACAAAATAGTCATGGGAGTGTAAAGTACAGCACAGGGAATACAGTAAATAATATTGTGACAACTATGTATGGTGCCAGGTGGGTACTTAAACTATCAGGGGGACCACTTCGTAAAGTTTATGATTGTCTATGCACTATGCTGCACACCTGAAACTAAAACAAGAAAATATTGAATATAAGCTGTAATTGAAAAATTAAATTTAAAATTATTGTAGTTTTTATGTTGATTCTTAGGTTTTTAAGCTTATTGGAGTTGATTTTTGTGCAAGGTGGGAAAGAAGGGTCCAGTTGCATTCCTTCCCCATTCTGTCCCCCTTTCCTGACATAGAGGCCCTCAGTGGTCCTGGAACCTTTTACTGAAAAGTCCCTCCTTTACTCAGTGGTCTTCAGGGCTACCTCTGTCTTCCTTTTCTGGCCGGAAGTCTAACACCAAAGTCACATATGTATAGGTCTGTTTCTGTGTTCTTGTTCCTTTCCATAGGTGTTTTTCTAGCCTTAGAAGAGTGCCACGTTTTCCTAAGCATTATATGTTTATAAGACGATAAATCTTCTGTCTAGTTTTCTAATTGTTTGTGACAGCAGGTGCATTCCTTTAACAGATAATCCTTCAGAAGTAGGAAGCACATTTTCTTTACACGTATCTATGACTCCTCCCCAGAAATAATAATGAAATTTGCATGCATCTGTTGAGTCTTTCCTCCTGCTCCTTCATCCACTGCCAAACTTTATTAAATATGTTTTTCTCTTAGTGTACACCTTTATACTTTTATCTATTTTTAATCATGCAATTTACTAATTCTAAATGCTATCTTTTTCCTTGACAAATTAAAGTTGTTAAAATCAGCTACTAACATCATTTATAAACTTCTTTCCCTCTCAGAATTCTGGTTAGTTATGTTATTTATTGGTTCTGTCATCTAGGCTAGGATGAAAATCTTACGTCACACTCATTTTTCTTGAGTATTTTGTAGACATTTTCCCACTGCCTTGTAGCTTGTGGCTTTGCCTCTTACAGTTATGTTGTTCCTTTTGCCTGGCTATTGAAAGGATTCTTAGTTTTGAACCCTAATAATAATTCCGAGATGTGTTTTTGTGAGCATATCATACTGTGACAAATTCTGTCCTGAGATAAAGAATGTCCTTCAATTTGAAGATCCTAATCCTATTTTATTTCAGTAATTGTATCTTAAACTATGTCTTTAATATGTTTTGTTCTATTATTTGGTTTCTTTTCTTATTTTGTCTATTTCCTGTGTCTGCCATTTTTCTTATAATCCCTTTAAACTCCTTTTTTATTGTATTTCGTGTTGTCTACATCTGCCAATCCTGTTTGCAACAGCTTATAGTTTGTCTTCATGTCTGTGAATGGTTTTATTTTTTTATCCATCAGCTCAAGTGGTCATTTCTATTGTTTTACTATATCTTTCTTAAGCTTTTATATCCTTTCATTTGGGGGTTCTTTTAACAGAAGCTATTACATTTTTTCCTACCCAAACCCTAGGTAATGTGTTTAGTCAAAATATCTACATTGTTTGTGACAATAATTTTCATCTTTTGGCAACATTTTTTTCATGGTATTCATCTATCATATGAATACCATGAAAACAGGCAGTTTTTACTGCTTTTTTCATTTTATTTGTGTCTGTAGAATTTTTGTAAACCTTTTATGCTAGTTCTTTAAAACTACTCACTTTTTTTTTACTTTGATTTTTTTTACTCACTTCGAATATGGTGAATTCTTCCCAGACCAGCCTTGTGTGGGAGGCTGTGTACGGGCGTGGCCGGAGCAGTGCTCCAGGTGACTGAGAAGCACCTTTAATGACACAGGTGTGTGTGCATGCACGCGCTCTTCTGGCCTGTTTTCTTCTCCCAGCCATTCCATTCCCACTCTGAAGGACAGCTCACATCCCTGCCTCGCTCTCCGTACCCCAGCGTCAAGGAGGCTGCATCCTGAAAATGTGCCTCATCTGTGTGATTTTTCATTCAACCTTACCTTCCCACTTCTTGAGACCTTGTGAAAATGTGCCCCCCCAGTGTGCTTCTCTGATAGAATAAGCACCTTAGTTCCACTTGTTTCCCAAAGGGACTTGCTCCCCAGGCTGTGACTGCTTATTTTAGAGAGCTAGTCTCTGCGTCGTCTGCGATCTGCAACTGGGAGCATCTTGCACTTTCTCTTCTGCTCCTCCCATTCGCCTTTCCTCTGTGTGCGGAAGCTCGTTCTCACATAATGTGCTTCAGAGTAGTGGTTGTCTTTTCCTTTCATCTAAGAAATTTCCTTTTCTGACTTTTCATTTTTACTATTTGTTTCAGACTGTTTCCAAGAGAAGAGACGAAAACTGTATTTTAATTCCAGAATTCACAAGTGAGAAGGCGTAGTGATATTTTGAGGAACTAAAGCAAATGCCAAGGAGCAAGCTTCCCTGAAAGAATTACAGTTTATACATGAGTGTTTAATACAAGACTTCTTACATTATTATCTATCTATTCTTTTATATTAAATGATAGTCATAACTTCTTCAAAAGTCACTGATAATGTGTACAAATAAAAATAACTTTTTAATAAGGTATCCTAACTTTTTAGCACTGCCATAACATACTGCCACAAAGTCAGGGGTTTAGTACAACAGAGATTTATTGACTCACAGTTCTGGAGGCCGGAAGTCTGACACCAAAGTGTTGACAGGGCCAGGCTCTCTTTGAAGTCTCTGGGGGTGGGTGGTGGGGAGGGATCCATCCTTGTCTGTTCCAGCTTCTGATTGCTCCAGGCATTACTTGGTTTGTAGCAGGAGACAGATACTACATAGTAATTTAAATGAAGGAAGTTTAGCATAATTATTATGAAATGAGAAAAGGGATATAAGAAAATTCTACAGGGTCCCCTAATGCTGAGAGAGAATATCCAGGAGCAGAAACTTGGAAGGGGCCTCCCCCACTGAAGGCTGGAGTTCAGACCTCACTGGAGAAGTTGTGGTAATAACCTCTGAAAACAGAAGTTCACTATGTGTCTGGACCAGAGCTGGTCCACAGTCTCTGGGTAACCGGGCAGCAACCTTCTGGGTTGCATGCGAGCCTCAGCCAGCGGCAGGCACGTAGGCATGAGGGCGTGCAGGGGGAATGCGCCTGCTCCTGCAGGTGGCAGGCCCAGAACGCCTGTGTCCACACTGGAAGAAGATAGATGAGCAGAGTGAGTTGGGGTGCCAGTGCTAGCAGGAGGTCTGGGGTGGGATGTCCTTTGGCAAGGACTGTGAAAAGGCGATCGATTACTAGGCCAGGCTGCGGCTACCAGTTTGTTAAGAGCTCTGCACCCTATGTATACACTTGATATACTAAAGAGGTGATGAAAGGGGATTTTTTCAATACATTGTAGCATAAAAATTAATTATCCTCATAGAAAAAGGCAAAATTGGATGTATCTCACATTACCTTACTCTTGTGGTGTAACAAAGGGGACCATCAGAGGGGCTTCTGGTCACTGGAAATGCTCCGGTTTTAATCTAATCATAGTTGACAAGGATGTTTGCAAAAATCAATTAAGCTGAATTCTTATGTTCAAATTCCTGCATGAATTATATTTTAGTAAAAAGTTAAAAATATGAATCTTTTAGCTTTAGCAAACTAGGGAAATATATCCAGGACCTTGGAGTAGAAAAGGATTTCTTAAATAAAATACAAAATCACCAAATATAAATGAAAAAACTGATTAGCTTACCTATATCAAAGTGAAGAACTTCTATTCATCACATATACCATAAAGAGTGAAAAGACAGGTTGCAGAGTGGGAAAAATAATTCCAATACATATATCCAACAATTCTCTAAAACCTAGTGTCTAAAACAAATTTTTTCAAACTAAGGAGAAAATGAGAAACTACCTGATAGAAAACTAGACAAAAGACTAGAAAAGGAAGTATAAATGAGGAGATCCAGATCTCTTATGAACTTATAAAAAGATGCTCATCCTCATTAGTGATTAGAAATACACAGAGGAAATCAGGAGATTCCAGACCACACCCTGTAACTAGGCAGTGACAGATGTGAAAGACTGACTGCTCTTAAGTGCTGGTGAGGCTGTGGTAGGCTGGGAGCTCTCCTACTCCGCCGTTGTCAGTAAGGCTTCCCTGGAATGATTCCACTCCTTGGCTTATACGCTAGGGCAGTGCTTCTCATCCTGTCCGCCTATTAGTTACATGGACTTTATGTGCAAATGAATTTGGTGCAAATGGAGATTCTGATTCAGTAGGTCTGGGCTGGGACCTGAGCACCCACGTTTCTATCAAGCTCCCAGAAGATGACGATTTTGCTCACACACGGACCACGCTTTCACTAGCACAACCTGGATAACCCCTGGGACATGTGCATCTGGAGGCACATATAAGAATGGTCTTAGCAGCGTAGTCTGTAATAACTCCAAACTGGAGAAAATTCAGATGTCATCAACAGTACAACGATGAATAAATTTTGATAATGCATCCAAAGGAAGAGTGTATAGCAAGAAAGGGAATAAGCTATATTAACATGCAGCAACATTGGCTAAGTTTTATTAAAACCATATAGAGCACTAACAGCAAAATACAAAAGTATTTTGTTAGATCAAGTTTTAAAAAAATGGTAAAACTAAAATTTATAGTGTAATGCCATTGGTAAATTTACTTTTAAAAGACAAAGAAATGTTTATAAGAAAAGTTGGGAGAGTAGTTAGCTCTTGGGCAAGGCAAAGTACTTGATTACAAAGGAAGGATTCCGGGGTGATGAATGACACACACATTGTTTGTGGTACTGAGTGGTCCACTATTTGTTAAATCTGCACACACAACATTTTTGTGCTCTTCTTTATGCGCATTACATGTCACATGAGTAGAGTTTTAAAAGAATGAATTCCCTAGGAAAAGCTATACTGTGAATATATGCTGCTCAAGGCTTGGGAGTAGGAAATCTTAAGGTGACCGACTAGCCCACCTTGCCCTGGACTGAGGAAGTGTTCAGAATTTATAACTTTTAGTGCTAAAATAGAGGCCATTTAGGCAAATTGAAATGTTTGGCCACACACGACTAAAATACATTATCATCGGAGAGGCCATGAAATACAAAGGGCAAGTCCAGAACATCTAATCAGTTATTGTAAAATTGTGCTAGGAAATATTACAGGAGGAAGGCAGAGTCTTTCAACTCAAGGTTTAAAGTAAGAATAAAGGCTAACCCATTGGAGAGCCTTACTGGCATTTCTAGTTATAGCAGCTAGGAAAGAGCACAGTGTTAAATAAAAATGGGTAGGTTTCTTGAGAAACTCCTGACCACCCAGTCTTGTCTTACCTGACCAATCTCTTGAAGTCATGGGGAACGCCTGGATTTTAACTGCGTTCCCCCTCTTACACCCTCCTGTCTGGCTATACAGTGCTCTGCACTGAGTTTCAGGGGTCTCTAGAGTATCTGAGTGCCTTGAGAATGTGGAGCTCAAGCCCTAACTCCTCACTTTTACCACGACTGTCCTCATCTGAGGAACAGAAGCCCTTCCATCTGTTGCTGGAGCTACTCATCATCCTTTAGGGTCCAGCTCAAGTGCCCATGACCTGTGATGATATCCCTGCCAGAGGAAGCCTCCACCACATGGATTTATTAAAAACTTAACACAAAGTGGTAGTAAATTGTGTTTGTTTACCTCTCCCTGTTAGACTGTGCATTTCTCAACACCAGGGCTGTGTCTTGTTCATCGTGTATTCTCAGTAATATGCACGTGCTTGGCACGTAGTAAGCATTCGGCATTTAGCTGCACCTAGAAAATATGAAATGAATACCTGTTGGGCTTGTAGCTTACAAAACCAAAGCCATGTGTCGAACTGAAACACTAAGTAGAACGATTCCTTTGGCACTGAAGAAAACCATACTGTGTTTAATCACTACGGGGTGGGACAAAAGCAGTTTCACAATCGTGAGTGCATGGAACAGAGTTTATCCTTATTATTTGTTAATTATTGCATTATTGTCCATGCAAACAACAGTTAGCCTACTTTTGCTCCACACTATATTTGCCTGATCAGGTGTGGCTGTCGTAAGTAACACTTTTGATTTAAAGGAAATTTAAAGACTAAAAGAAAAAAGTAAAATAAGAAGTAAGTACTGATCTTCAGGTTACTGTTTTTGAATATGAATGCCTTAGAACATAAACCCCTCAAGGGCAGGCACTATGTTGTGTGTGAAGTCTGCTTGGTAACCACCACATGTATCATTCCTCATTTAAAAACTTACATGCTTTCTCTCTCTAATACATATGACAAAGTGTGAGATAAATTTGATGGGCCAGTAGACATGTTTGTGTGCCCTAAATATATTTTTGAGTCTATCCTAAATCAAGAAGAACTGTTCATTACTGTATCCTAACTCATAAGGAAACCAAAGTTGGTCATTCTTCAAATTTAATATCCTGGAACAATATTCTAGTGTTCTAAAATATTCTATAAACCAATGAGAATCTCTGTTGTATTTGGATGATTGAACTTTGAAGGAGCTCCACATTTTCCTGTGCAGTCCATGAGAAGGGTTTATAGTTTAGATGGATGAAGGCAATAACGGTTGAGATCGCAGAATTTCAGTCCTTTGCTAAAGGGGAAAAAGAATACTTTTGTCATTCCTGACTGCTTTGCAGAAGGTAAAATATTTCAGTGCTTTTAAGTTGGAATTAATTTTTAGCCACTACTCAAAGAATCTATGCAATTACACGCCAATGGGCATGAAAATGGATTTCCAATTTTATGACCCTTCATTTTTTATCAGTTTGTGCTAAGCTGTGTCCACTGGGAAATATAGTGTATATAAGTGATGTTTCTTTCAAGCACTTCATACATATGAATCTTTTAAGCATGCGGTAGTGAAACTATACTGGCCAAATATACTAGAATTCTATGGCTTAAAAAACAAATAAAAGTTGAGGTGGTTTGACTTGAAGATGCTTTGGGGCTTAAGTGGTTCTTTAAAGTGTCATTTATTAAATGTCATAGTAATTATTCGTACCCTCAGTCCTATAAAGCAAATCTCTGTGAGAGCCTTTTATGAAGGTGATTTTTCTCCACACTCACTATTTGGACTATTTCTTACTGAATATGTACACTGAGAATTTATCTTTCTCCATAAAGAGCCAAAATTTTAATGCTGGTTAATTTATTTACAGTGACTTTTGAACTAATTTTTAGAATACAAAGAAAGTGAGATCTTACTTATTCTTTAATTTGCCTTTTTTTAAAGACAGTTTTCCAACAAGATTCGCAATTTCTTTTTTACACCTAAGGTAGTTTCTCTGGCATAAGTTTTAAAAGTTGGAATTAATAATTCATGACCATAGAAAATTACACATATGTCATAGAATATTTTGCAAGCTCATCTGATTTAAAGAATGGAAGGCTAAAACATAGAAATAAAGATAAATATTATGAAGTTTCCTTTTGCTAGGTCTCTAATTTTTGGTTTAAATTCCTCTGTTGGGCAAAATTTGGCTTGGAAATATATTTGAGAAATATTTCAAAGACCGATGCATTTTCTCTGTGTTAAAAATGAGACCATTTATTTTCTACTAATAAAAAGATAAAACACACAGACTATCAAAAAGAATTCTTATGTTTTTCATTTTCTTAATTACCCCCAATTATTTTCATTAAAGCGTTTATGAATGAAAGTGTTTTTCCACATATAATTTGTAAAACATGAATTTTTAAAATTGTATTTATAATTTTTTCAGTGTTTAGTGTTTCTGAAACAGTACATAATTAAAAATAGATAGGATTTTGAGTGTGAAAGTCTTAACTAAAGCAAAAGCCTTAAATGAAGATGGTATAGAGTTGGAAAATGTGGTTAGAATTTAGGGAATCAAAGAGGAAAGTAGTTAAATAAGAAAACAGGAATTTCAAGCAAGATAAGGAAAAAATAGTAAAAGAAGGTTAAACCGTAGCTTCCTTTGATTTATAATGGTAGGGGAGAAAAATCCCTCTTTTACCTATGTGTCATGGTAAATATGAGAAACACATGAGACTTTTTATAGCTGTTAAATTGGCATTACTTTGAAACTGTATTAACTGAAGGATACAGATCCACGATCTTAGGTCTTCAATCCTTGAGCATAGTGTATCTCTTCATTTATTTATTTCTTGTACTTTCTCAGCAATATTTCATATTTCATAAATTATATATTTATGTAAAGTTTTACAGGCTGTCTTTAAAACTTATCTTTAATACTTTAGTTTTGAAGCTATTGCAAATGATGATGATTTTTAATTCTTTTTACAAATTATTCATGGTACTATACACAGTAGAATAAATTGATTTTTAATTGCATTACACACTGCAACAGTGATAAATTTATTTAACTAGTTCTACCAGTTTTCTTTCCGATTCACTAGAAATTTCCACATACACAGTCATGTCATTCTGACAAGGGTGGCTTTTCTTTTTTCTTCCCAAACTGTATGTCTTCTTTTATATCTTTGTCCTATTTCATTGCACTGGTTAGAAAATCCAGCTCGTTGCTGATTACAGACATCCTGTCATGTTTCATATTTTAGGCTTAGGCGTTCAATATCTCACCATCATGCATGATATTAGCTATAATCTTGTGTAGGTTCACTGTGTAAGGATTAGGAAGTTTTCATTTTTCCTAGTTTGCTGTAAAATTTTTTTAATGATAATGATTGTTGAATTTTGTAAAATGTTTTTTTATGCATATGCTTAATGATTTGATTTTTCTTTCAATGTATTACTATAGCAAATTATACCAATCAGTTTTCTTTTTTCTTATTGTTGTTCAATTACAGTTGTTCCCCTTTCCCCCCTATTACTCTCCCCCTGCCCTGCCACCTGCCCCCATTGTCTTTGCCCTTGGGTCCTTTATACATGTTCCTTGATGACCCTTCCCCTATTTTTCCTCATTATCCCTCTCACCCCTCCCCTCTGGTTGCTGTCAGTTTGTTCTTTATTTCCATGTCTCTGATTCTATTTTGCTTGCTTATTTGTTTTGTTGATTAGGTTCCACTTATAGGTGAGATCATATGGTATTTGTCTGTCACTGCCTGGCTTATTTCACTTAGCATAAAGCTCTCCAGTTCCATCCATGCTGTCATGAAGCATAGGACTTCCTTCTTTCTTTACACCAATTAATTTTCATATGTAAAACCAACTTTATATTTTTGAACTGCACCTGATTGATTAGGATTTATTATGCTTTTCATATTGATGGATTTAATTTGCTAATATCTTGTTAAAGACTTTCGCATCTGTGTTCATGAAGTATGTGGGTGTGCAATTTTCCTTTCTTGTACTACCCTCATCTGGCTGTGCTATCAGGTTACAATGACTTTATAAAGTGAGCTGAGTTTCCTGCCTGTCCTCAGGTAGCAACCAGTCACCACCTTGCTCTCACACAGTTTGGGGATAGCCTTCTCTAGCTCCTTGTGGTCCACCTCCAAACCTAGGCTATCCCCATGCACCTGCTCCACAGAAGAGAACTCTCAGATTTCCTGCCTACACCAATCTTTCTCATCTGCATTCAGTGGGAACATTTAGAAAGAAAGGAGAGTGGATGTGGACATCCCAGGTGTCTGCACTTCTGAGGCCTCTCTGCTATTTAGTGAATTCACATTTGACCTTTAACGATTTATGAAACTTTCAGCTTTTTCCTCTTGCCTGCCTCTGGGGTGGTCATCTCTTCCTCCTGTGGTTTTCCCAAGGTGAATTGATATTGCCACTCACCAGATTTCCTTGTGACCTCAGCTCTCTGATTGACACACAAAAGTTATTTTTTGTAAACTGGCTTATTCTCATTGTTAGAGTGAGAATGATTTTATATTTAAAATGACCACTACAGCCCTAGCTGTTGTAGCTCAGTGGATTGAGCGTGGGCCTGTGAACCAAAGGGTCGCTGGTTCGATTCCCAGGCAGGGCACATACCTGGGTTGTGGGCCAGGTCCCCAGTCGGGGGCCACATGAGAGGCAACCACACATTGATGTTTCTCTCCCTCTCTTTCTCCTTCCCTTCCCTTCTCTCTAAAAATAAATAAAATCTTTAAATAAAGAAATAATTTATAAAAAAATGATCACTACATATCTTTTAAAATTTTAAAATGATATTTTGTAATATTGCACTGAAAAGCCCACAAGATGGGTTTGATTTTCTCTCTCTCATTCTTTGGCCGACTTCTCAGAATCTGTTTCCTGTCTTTCTAGTATCGATACTGAATGAAAATGATATCCTAACTTTTCCTGAGTTAAAAAGAACATAGATACTTCTTTGGTTGAAAGAGTGAAGGATCATAAGTTAAAAAACAGGGATGGAATCTCAGTTGACTAATACATATAAAATGGCAGAAGTAATTCCTGTTTCATCTGTTTTTTATTAGATATGAGACTAAAATAAAATGGTATATATAAAAGCTAATTTTAACATCATAAATAGATGTGTTACTGGCAAATAATTTTCATAAGGGAGGATACTGTATTTTATTGTGTGTAATGTACTTTTTCCCCAAATTTTTGAGGGAAAAATAAGCATACGCATTATACATGGGTAGTACTAATTCCGTGTGTTTTTAATTCTTTTATGTATACGTACACATTAAAAGTGTAGCTCTAGAAAGCAATAACGATATCTGTATGCAAAATAATACCCTAGAATATGATAATCAGTTTTGTTTCTAAATGTAAATAAATAAAAAAATTGAGTAAAAAGTTAAAATGAAACTTTTTTCCCCTGAAAGTTAAAGCCAAAAATGTGTGGGCATATTATACAGGGCAATAAATGGTACACAGTTAAAACCTGAAACCATGAGATGAATTTTCATCCTGATAGTATAACGCTGATAAGAGTCCGTGGTCTGTGGTGTCGTCAGAGCATAGTTTATGTACAGGAACCATTGAGAGATGTCTAACGGGTCCCTGCTGTCAGTGCTTGTGCTGGAAAGATGCTGGGAAGATAACAAAAGCGGTTGACCTTGTAGTGCCGATGTTCTAGTGGAGGAGAGGAACAGTGAGCAAGTTTCTGATGCTCCGCTTTACCCGAGGAAAGTTCTGGCCTGCGATTTTACAGTGTTTTCAACAAAAATATTGTGTGGGAGACTTGCTGAGATGAGTTTCCTTGACTTTATTGCCTAATTCTATTCCTCCTTTTTTTTTTTTTAAATATCAGATCCTCCCGGATAGAAAAGCATTTTATCCATGTTTTGCTTTGTGGCCTGCTCCCTTTTTCTGATGATTAGCTATTTAATTCACATTTTTTTGGTGGCATGGTGAAAGGTTATGCATTTTGGAATAAGCAGATGAAATCATTTTATAATGGAAAACATAAATATGTAGAAAAATAAATAAAATACCCATCAGCCAGCTTCTCTAACTAGGAACTTATGGCCATCTCATTCACATACCCACTCAGTTGCCTTGTCAGCTGGGTTATTTGAAGTAAATTCCTTGATATCCATTCCTAAATATTTTTTCATGTTTATTATAAACTATAAGGAATCAAATTTGAAAGCACAACCAAAATATCATTATCTCATCTAAAAATTAATAGCATTGATATCAATGAATACCCAGTAATTGTTCAAATCCCACATTTTTCATCGTATTTTGATAAAGGCTTTATTCCAATGGAGATAGAGTTATTGCATTTTTCCAGTTCCATCTTTTACAGGGATAAAGACATTTGTTATAAGTATCCACAATGGAGGTGAAGATACCATCTGAATTTTTTAAGGCAAGGGAATGTTGATTAAAGGGGTTTTTTAAGGTTTTGAAAACTGAGCATACAAAATGCTCTGCTGGGTGTATAAGAATTCATAAATAGATTTTAGACATCTGTCATGCCTTATAAATAAGTCACAGTCTTGTGACTGTGTTAAGACACAAAACAAAGGTAACCTCCTTACAAGCACTGAGGTGCCTGCTGTCCCAGTGGGTGGGGTGGCGGGGGCGGTGAGTAGTTCTCAGCCCCGAGAGCATCCATGTTGCTGTGTTGGATTAGTAAGAGATTGCAAGACATACTTTTCTTAATACTGAAAAGACAGAACTTGGAAAATTAATTAAATTTTTAATAATTAGAGTGGATTTGAAGTTATTTTTGTAATCCTGCCAGTCATATTCCATTTAATTCCAGTATACTTTTATGAATAGAGAGAAAAAGCTGGTGGCTTTACAGCTTGGCCTCGAGAGTTGGACATACTTTGGGAAGGTGGAGACTGGCAGGACATGTTGCGAAGGCACAACAGTCAGTGTTCTCCTGAGAAACAGAATCGGGAAGATCTTTCTCTCTACATATGGGTATAGATATAGATTCATGTCTATTATAGGTATAGATAGCCATGTAGGTAAACACATTTTTATAACCTTTGTCTCTCTCCACATATGATTTCTTAAAATCTACCTCTCTTTCCCTCTCCCCACCCCACAATGTATGGGGAGATTCATTTTTCTGCTAGCTGTTTATTTATGTAGAGGCTAGCAAGTTCAAAGCTGCAGTGGGACCGTCAGGCTGGAGAGCTGGGAAAAGTTGATGTTGCAGCTCAAGACTGAAGGCAGTCTGCTGGCAGAATTCTCTCTTCTCCAAGGAAGGTCTGTCTCTCTTTGCAAGGCCTTTAACTGATTGGATGAAGCCCACTCACATTATGGAGGGCAATCTGCTTTATTCAGAGTAGATTTAAATGTTAATCTCCTCTAAAATACCTGCACAGCAACAACCACATATGCGTGACAAGTTTCTGGACACTGTGCCTAGACAAGCCGACACACCGAATCAGCTGCCATAGGTGGAGACAAGGGGCACAGGCAGATGATCAGGGCCTCCATACTCTCTCAGGCTAAGGCGAGTAGAGCACTTTAACTAGAGGAAAGATTCATGTTTGGGCTTAGTAGGTAGCAGAACGAGTAAGATAAGTTAATAAATACACTTACTTTTGTCCTCAGTTGATCTTAAAGTTGCTGCTACATAATACCTATTATGTTTCTGAAAAGAACCAAATTTTGTTGAATTTGATCTGTTGATGAGTAGGAGTAAGAAGACAGAGCATCTGTGAAGTATTTTATTAATGCAGTCAATTTCCATTTATTAGTAATAATGGAAACAGGGTCCACATGGTTACTGAGCTTTGTAGATAACATTTAACACATTAATATTCAGATTTTTTTATCATTCACTCAGAACTCTGATTTTTACTTACATTTTTAACAAGGAGAAACATTTATGTTTTATCTTTGCTTTTTTTCTAATGATGATTGACAGGACTGAAAAGAACAGGTAAAAATTGGCTAATCCTTAAACTCAATAATTGTTAACTGTTAATCATCATAATGGAAAGTTAGGTTATTTCACTAATCTTATATGTGATATTTGCTGTAGCTTTATGGACTTGGTCTTTGTGAATCTCTGTAGTTACATGAATTTTTAATTTAATTCTCTGCAGTACTCTACCTGTAATTCTGTGAAGTTGCCAGCAACCATATATGGTCTATTTCTTATACGGCGACAAGCTATCTCTCTCTTAGCTATGACTAGGAGAGTGGAACGGAGTGCAGTAACATTTGGAAAAAATACACAGACATAAGCAGAGCTAAAATACTCTTCTGTAATTATCTTTTTGTTTTTGTCACCAAAGTCTTATTTCCTCCCTTGAATGCATTGCTTTAATGAGCTGTTAGTAAAGATAATGATACATTAATGAACTTCAATCTTTGGGCAAGCCAATCATCAAAGGCAGATGGAAATAACTAAAATTAACAATCTTCCTTAGGGAATTAGATTCTTGTTTTTATTTTCTAAAAAGGCCAGCTGATTCCAGAATTCACACAGTAATTCTAGCTCATGCATGACCTGTGAATAAATAAAATACCAAAGATTTGTGATAAAACATTTGGTAGATAGGTTTTGTTTACTAAAGCTTAATCATCCTCTTATATTATAAAGCAAGTGTATCTTCACTAGAGATCTTCTGGAAAGCCAAATGCTCCTGCAGGCTCCTTACTGCAGAAAGGGAGTGGCAGGGGCTCTTTCCTCTAGTGGCGGGGCATGGGTGTGATGGCATTGTGGGAAACTGTCCCTCTCCCCGCAGTCCCTCTATGATCCAGATTTCTTAGCACTGGGACTTTTTGTATGCTTCGGAGAGAAGTGGGGAAGGTGCCGACTCTGCTTCTGTTCAGTCGCTTAGCATTGAAACTGTTAAAAAGTAAGATTTGATTGTGTCTCAGTGTTTCCACTTGGTGTGGAGACCAAGCTGGGCGAAGCTGGAGCCAAACGGGTTCAGTGCGGTTACCCTCTCAAGTCCCCTCAGCCGTGTCCGTCTCAGGCTCATGAACAGGTTCCTCATCCAACCCTCTGAAGCTCGGGCAACAAGGCTGGTTTCACAGCTAAACCATATGTCAAGTCCTTCAGCAACGAGTATAAAAATAACCCAGGATAGCTTTCCTCCAAAGTCACATACTTAGGATTAATGAACCCCACATTCAGCCAAGTCAGAGCAAGAGAAAAAAATAGAATGCAGGCAAAATTTTGCTCAAACCAGAATCTATCACTTTTAGCATATTGGTGTATTTTTTGTTTAGTTATTTTATTTATGGGTTTTGTTCATAATTAAAAGCATAGGGTATGTAATATTTTCAATTTTCTGTTATAATTATCTCGTAAAAATCCTCATAAGCAAACTTTTTGTTTTTATAAAATAATCCAGTGCACTTATGTACTGTAATTTCCTTCACCGATCTTTCATTACTGGACATTTATGGTATTTCCAGTGCTATTACTGTGCTGTGGGTTCCCCAGACCACCCCCAGGCTCAGGGAGTTCCTAGGAGGATCCATGGACTCAGTATATAGCTATACTCACAGCTAAGGTTTATTACAGTAAAAGGATACCAAGCAAAATGATGAAGAAAGGGAAAAGGCACATGGGGTGAAGTCCAGAGCAAACCGGGAGCAAGCTGTCAAAAGTCCCCATCCAGTGAGTCTCACAGGTGCACCTAATGCTTCCAGCCGTGAGTCATGACGTGTGTGAAGTGTTGTGTTTTGGGGAAGCTCATTAGAGACGGCAGCCCAGGCTTTGACTGGGGAGTGGTGACAGAGGCATGCTCTGCCCAGCATGTTCCAATATTCTTCTGCGTAAACACTAACGTTTGCACAGTCTAGACGTAGGGATACACCCTTATCTTTTAGGGAAAGTATTACATCGGTGAAGGGAACTATTTACCTGCCAAGTTCCCAGATGCCAGTTAAGGGTCAAATTTGCAAGGCTGCCTTTCTAAGAAACCAGTCTCAAGTTCGCAGAGTTAACTCCCTTCTGCATAATTACTATAAATAATTCTATAGTAAACATTTTTTTAAAGAATCTTTTGGCAAATCTCAGCTTAGTTCCTTATGAAAGGAACTCCGAGGTTGATGTTACATAAAAATATGAATATTAAAAGACTTGTCTTACTGAGAACCTGACTTCCCAAATTTTCATTTTCATCAAGCATGGAGGATTGTGGGAACCAAGACCTTGCCTAAAATAGGTAAGATCCATATGGTCCAAACATCAACATATAATAAACCTGAAAGAATTAATTTAAAAAATTTAGAATTATATGAGACATAATAAAAAGGCTAGTTACTTTCTTTTGTACATTTCCACTGAATTATCTCCCAATATCCACTTTCCTCTTGGACCGCTCTTTTTTCATTTTTTATTTTTGCCTATAAACATCTAACATCATTTTCTTCTGTGAAAAGTGCACAATCCTGCTCTTTTTAAAATCCATTTGTTCCCAATTATTAGCACATATTCTGTACCAGACGTTGCGGTTGTGCAGAGGGTAGAGCAGCGCAGCAGGCGTGGCCCGGGCCTCCCGGAGTGCGCAGTCTGCTGCCCGCAGGGGCTGTGCTTGTCAGCGCTTCCTGGCTAAGGTGGCAGGTGAGCTGCCATCAAGAGGCATTTTCAGGTCACGTCTTCACCTAGCCGCCTCTGCATTGCAGAAGTGAGCCTGTGACAGTTCTGGTATCCAGGCTCCTGCTCTAGTTCATCAAGAATCTTTACTTTCTAAGCCTGAGAACCAAAGTTTTTCCCGAGCTACTTAATGGCGTTGCAGACTGTCTCTGACTTCCGGGGAGGGGAATACACAGTAAGTTTTGACTCTTTAAAGATGTTGTGACTCCCCACCTACCCTCCGCCAAAAAAACACATTGTGGTCATTGAGGGCAAATTTAAAGAAAACATTTATTTTTGTACATATGTTAAAAGGAGTTTAATAGTATTTTCTTCTCATAAGTATGAAATATCCTTCTTAGAAAAAAAGGTACAATCTAGTCTCAATCTCATGCCTCCCTAGAAGTTCATGTCCCTAAAGTTCTGTGATGCTTTCTCTAGAGTTTGCTTTTGTTCATAGTTTTCTACATAATTTTGTCTGTTTTTACCTAAAATTATATAGCCTACTTTAAATGTGATTTTCTCTAAAATATAATTAGTTATTATTTGCAGAAAACTTGGAAAATACAGAACACTATCACAAAAAAAAATGACAATCCTGTAAAATTCCACACCCAGAGATACTCGCTGATAAATTCTAGTGTATGTCCTACAATCTGTTTTCCAGGGGTGTGTGTGTGTGTGTGTGTGTGTGTGTGTGTGTATTTTGTTGTTGTTGTCATTGTTGATAACCAACAGGGTGCCATAGCAGCCCTCAGAGGTTGTGCCTATGATGTAAAACATGTCATGATTCAGGTGATTCAATCTTAATTTTCCAAAAGGAGAAAAGTCATGATCTAGGTTCTGTGAAAATGGAATAGCCATTATATTGTTCTCAGTTATTCTTGTTTTATTTACTGAGTCTCTGGGTATGTGTTCCAAGCATTTAGCCATTGTAAGTGCATGACAGACATCAGTTTTTGGTCATTGTTTTGGGTCATCACAGACTAAGATTCCATTTGAAAGCCTGTTTCCTTTAAACTGTGAGTTCAAGTGTATACCCTAGCAAATAACTTGTTTGGTTTCTGGGAAAGTAGAATAAGCAGAAGAGAAACTATGAGGTAAAGCAGGAGTAAGTTTTAAGTCCCGACTGTAGACTCCAGGTGACGACACGTGACTCTAGAATTGTGTGCACTGGTTACTGGAGGAACGGCTTATACTCTTACACCACGATTTCTAAACTCTCTCATCCTTGATTTTGATTCATGTCTTGCTCTTCAGATAAGTGTTTATTTGTCTAAACAAAAAAAAAGTCGAGATTTTTTCTGAGATTTTCAGGGTGTTGGTATATTTGAGAATGCATTTTTTTCTGACCTTTATACATGGAAGACAGTTTGGTCATAAAATTTTTGTTTCACAACTTTTCTTCTCCTGGATATTTGGTTAGTGGTATTCTACTGTTTATTGGTTCTTTGGCTGTTACTTGGAAGAAATTTGGGAACAAACATAGTTTTACACTTTTGAAATGTTTTCTTTCTAAATATGTATGAATACTTTTTTATTCCTATAATTTACATTTTCTTATTCCTGTGATTTTGTAGAATGTACTTGCATATAAATCTCTTTTAGTTAATTTTTCCTAAATAACAACAAACCCCAAAAAGATGTGCATCTTTTTTTCAGCTCAGGAAATTATTATTCAATCGTGTATGTTTCCTTTATTTCTGATTGTTCTGGTTTCATCCTCAGTAATGTGTATGACTCCTTTGACAGATATTTATTCTTTTCTCCTCTTTAATCTATAATCTTCTCTCTTGTAATTTTCATCTTTGGACACTTTTCTTTTGCATTTTAGGACTGCTTGCCAAATATAGTCATTTGATATTCTGTACTGTCTATAACATCCCTACAATTCTGAAGTACATTTTAATTCTGCCACTGTATCTTTGGTTTTCTTATATTTCCTCCTTTTTAAAAGCTCTCATTTCAATTTTTATGTACCTTATAAGTATTATTTTTTAATATTTTAGCTAATTTTCTCTTTATTACTTTTGTCTTCTATTTTAAAGAGTTGTCTCATTATAATACAGTGAGAATGCCAACGCTTTTCTAAATTTTTTTCTGGGTCTAGTAGAATATTTTAAGGCTTAAAGTTTTTTACTAAATTTTCAGAATTGAAAACTGAGTTAGTTTCCCAGGGTTACTCTCTAACAATTTACCACAAACTTGATAGTTTGAAACAACACAGATTTATTCTCTTATAGTTTTAGAGGCTGGAGATCCAAAACCAATGTCCCTGGACTCAGTCAAGGTACCTGAACTGCAGAACTGAATCCTCCTTGCACCTAGGGAAAGGTTTGGGTCTGTTTGATTTTGCCTTTTCTGGCTTCCAATACTGCTTGTGTCTCTTTGCTTGTGATCTCTTCCTCAGTCCCCTCCAGTCTCGCTCTCCTGTCGTCAGGTTTCCTTCTCTTCTGTAGTGAAGTCTCCTGTAGGTGCATGTACTTGTGAGTACCAACCTGGGTCATTGGCGATTCTTATTTTAATCATATCTGCAAAGTTCCTCTTGGCATAAAAGCCCGCATTTACAGGTTTCAGGGACTAGGACATGAGTGTCTTTGGGGCCACTGTTCATTCAGTCTACCACAGGGACCTTTCCGCTTGTGTCACTGTCACATGTCCTTCAAATTCATAGTGACCTGGGTTCATACAACCACTTACCAGCTGTCTGAATTTAGGCATGTGACTTAATTTTATTTTCTCCTCTATTAAACTTGGGATAAACTCAGCATCCACCTGTTAGGGTTATTGCGCAGAATCATGTGTGTAAAGTGTTGAACAATCCAGGTCCTCAGTAAATGTTAGCGAGCATTGCCAGGATTGATGCAGGCCCCAGTGTGTTTACTCTACCCTGAGTAAGGAGAGATCAATGTGTGCAAAATGAGGGATTACAAATAGGACATGCGGATTTTTCTCAATTCTGTTCTACGTTTACTTGGGTGCATCTATTACCTTTCCGAGTTCTGTATCTGGTGAGCAGGAGCCAATGCCCACTTCTCCACCTAATTCCCAGTAATCTGCAAACATCGCCTCTGGAGCAGTCTGGCTCTGCTGAGCTAGGGGCTTTCCAATTCCACTCCTTAGTTTTTTATTATATTTTGCTATTCAGCATGTAAAAATTACAACACCCATTATGCATTGTTATCGAGACCTGTGAGTCCAACTCTGTGAACAGAGCTCTTCCCTTACAATAGAACTGTACTGAATCCTGGCTCTGCTACAGTCTGGATTGCCTCCTTTTCTAGCTGTTTTTTTTTTAAAGCTGTTCTGTCCAAGTGGATTGTGATGGATGAGGATATAGAGAAGGAAGTGGATCTTCAAATGCAGCACCCACATTATGGAGAAATAATTTTTGTTCTTTTGTTCTTTTTTTCTTTATTTTAATTCCTCGGGAGATGTTAAGACTTTTTCTAACATCTTTCAGGTGGGATAGGGGTTTTATTATTATGCAAAGGTCATTGATTGCTTTCCTCAATTCAACAGCCTAATTAAAGAACACTTTTTCACTCACCTGCAAATTGGCAGATGGTTAGACTTAATTTTTTGTGACCTTAAGATTTCCATCTCTTCCTTTAGAGTTGTGATATTTTAGTGGGGCTGTTGGGATGCTGCCTTATAGCTGAAAGTAACAAGCCACACTGAGCCAGAAGTCATGGTTTTCTTTGAGTGTTTTTTGTTCACCATTAGCTTGGAATCATCTGCTAAACTTGTTCAAATACTTGACAATTCAGAAAGATATTGTGCAACAGTGATGCTGCTGTTCTATATTATATCCTAATCAGAAAAAAGTTCTCATGTTTTCTTTTTCTTCCTTTCTTTTTAACTTATATTAAACATCCTGCTTTTAGTGGCTTGGCCAAAATGTTCATTTAGTTTTTTCCATATGATGGCTCTAGTAGTGCTTAGTTGTGTTTAACTTCATTCAAAACAATTTCATTAGATTGTATTGTGACAGCTCTCATGTCAGCATTAAAACATCATCAAAATTGGTGAAGTTCTGTGCAGCCATTTTAATATTGAAGATGGGAGAAAAATATGCATTTTCAGCATATTATGCCTTATTATTTCAAGAAAGGTAAGAATGCAACTGAAAAGCAAAAAAAGAAAAAAGATTTGTGCAGTGTGTGGAAAAGGTGCTGTGACTGATAGAACATGTCAAAAGTGGTTTGCAAAGTTTGTTGGTATTATTGACATTTTGGCCAAATAATTCTTTGCTGTAGGACTGTTATGCATTGGAAGATGTTCAGCACTCCTGGCCTCTATTCACTAGAAGCCAATAGTGGGAGATAGCCGACACACTCAAAATATCCAAATCCATAAAGCTATGAAAATGAAAAATGTGTCTTTTATTTTACGGAAAAAACTAAACAGACTTTTGGCCAACCCAATAGTATTTGCTCTGTATCTACAGACAACTGGTCTCAACAGAGAGCCAGGAAAAGGATGAAAGGTATGTCTTACTTGCCATCGCTTAGCACACATTTTAAAATATTAAATAGATGTAGTTCAAAAGGAGTTATCTACATTTCTTCAATTTTTTAAACATAATATTTGGGAACCATGAATATTAACTGGTATTCAGTAGATATACATAGCTAGCTCATTGAACATTTTTACTGAATCCTTTTGGAAACAGCTCAGTATAAACAAATGAAGGAAGGTACATAGTTGGGCATTTTAAAGTACATATTGTTCATTTTTGATAATAAATTAACAACATGAATTGATTTAAATGGACATTTCAGTCACTGATTCTAAAATCTGAACTAATAAAACAGATGGAATTCAGCTGCCTAAGCAGGCTTCTGGGGTTTGATTATTCAAGTGATTAAGATGCTATTTGTCAACTCCAGTTTACCACCCCTTTTAATTATATAGATAATCAGACCAAGAACTGCTAATTCTGTCTCCTAACTATTAATTGTTTGTAATTACCTATAGTTTAAAACTGCATGTGCAATTAACTTAAAGAATTAATTGTTACAAGGGAATTGATAAAAGGGAAACAACAAGCTTGGCATAAAAGAGGCTCTCGGGACTGTGGACCACAGAAGCCAATGGTGTCTTGGGCTCTATCATGTCCTCATAAAGACATATCACACTTCATTTGGACTTTTTCAGCTCTGCGTGAGGCAGTTGCATACACTATTTCTTATTAACATTTCGTTTCTGTAACAGTATATTTGAAAAGTGTGACTTTTATGGGTTTCGGATCTTCAGCTGATGTTAAGGTGACTTGGACTGATCTATCCATTCACAATAAGGAGAAATGCTTATCACTATAAAGTATACAGAAGTGGTGAATATTTTAACTAGCTAGGGATTTTTTCTCCCTCCCTCCCTCCCTCCCTCCCTCCCTTCCTTCCTTCCTTCCTTCCTTCCTTCCTTCCTTCCTTCCTTCCTTCCTTCCTTCCTTCCTTCCTTCCTTCCTTCCTCTTTGCCTTATTTCTTTTTTTAAAAGATCTTATTTATTTATTTTTAGAGAGGGGAAGGGAAAAAAAAGAGAGGGAGAGAAACATCGATCTGTGGTTGCCTCTCACACTCCTTGATGGAGGCCTGCCTGCAACCCAGGCATGTGCCCTGACGGAGAATCAAAGCTGAGACCCTTTGGTTTGCAGGCTGGCACTTGACCCACTGATCCACACCAGCCAGGGCATTGTTCCTTATTTCTTTTCTCATTCTCATGGCAGTATCACTGTAGTATACGATCTTATCAGTTTTCAATCAAGCATCTGAGAAATCCAAGTTTCTTAAATAATGATACTTATTAGATTTTAGAGATATCTCTCACCTGTGTAAATAATTGGCTGTTTGTGAACTACATAAATTTGAATAAAAATGGGATACAAAGTAAAACGCGAGTTCCAACTAAAATGTGTTTACAAACTATTATCATTTAAACATTAATATGACACTAGAAAGTGAGGGAAGATGATCTGGTGAGAAATAATATTTGGTCACTGAAAAATATATTTGATAGAATGAAAAGAAACCTCACATTTTTAAGGATTTTCCATTTCTTCAGATATTTGTGTTGGTTGCATGGTATGGGACTCAACAGTTCCTCAACAGGACTGGCCTTTCAATCAATGCCACATTGGTCTGGGGGCGTTCCTGGAACATGTGCTTGGGGCATAGCATTATATTCAGTTTGGAGGGATACAAAGCACATAAAAGACTTTTAAGTCTAGATAGAGAAATAAGATATGCAGAAGAAAACAAAATAACATGAACTATGGTATAATATTTTTCAAAAATACTCTAAGTATTGAGGAAATGAAAGACAGGAAGACATGAATATGGGTAGATATTTAACAATTTTTTTACATTCAAAATTATTAGTTATTTAGCTAATGCCTCCTGGTTAACCTGATGGAACTATTTTGGTTCCTTTCCAAATTTTGATATTACTTTTTCCCCAGGTTTGTTTAATTTTAGAGTGTTTTGTTCGTATTGCTCCCCCCACCAATCTGTCTCTTTCTTGTACACACACACACACACACACACACACACACACATGCCCCTATAATTCAGAGTCCTTATTTCTCTGTGGCATTATCCGTTAGATTGTTGACTCTGTGTAGGGTTTGTGAAGATTTAGTTTGATGTATGACTGGTATCCTTCAAACTATCAGCTTATAACTTTCGACTGACTTTGAGGAATAAACCAGAATTTGCGGCATGTCATTTTCTGTGCCTGGCTTCTGAGGAGGAGTCATTAGCATAACATCAGAGTGTGAATGATTACCTCCAGGATTTTAGTGGAGGCTTTACTGCTTCCTGTAGTAGGAAAGTTATAGCTGTATTTTCTAGGCTGATACCTATGGACTGAAGAAAATAATGCATGGCCTTCTCAACTACATGAGTCTGTTTTGTGGGTAAACAAGATAAAATATTTGAAATGCTCTGGACTCTCTTGGCAAATTAAGTTGTATAACATTTAGTGTCATTTTGGGTTGGGCTCTTTAGTGATCAGGAAGATTTCTTTTGCTTGTGAGATTTAACCTCCTGAGGCTAATTCCTGCTCACCAGTGTTTAGATAGCTACCTTAATCACATTGCTAATGAACCAGAAGCCCAGAGAAGTTCCAAGTAAGACATTGTCCTTGCCCTGGAAGATTTTATGTATTTAAAAAGAAGATTAGTGAGAGAGCCTAATTATCTAAAATATATGAGAACAGTTATTTTAGAAGTTCATTAAGGGAAGTGGATGGACCAGGGATAGTATGAGTGAGTCAGAGTGCTTCAATTTAGTCAAAAAAGCTTCATAAGGAAGGTGAGGACTAGCACATTTCAAAGAACTCTCGTTTGTAAGAGTCCTCCAAAATATAACATGTATGGCTTTTCCTTTGCTCTCCTCTTCTCAGATACTAATATTTACAGGTTCTCTAGAATCTTCCCATTATTCTTGTTTACTACCATTCAAAATTTCATTTGTTTGTATCAAGTTGTGATTGAAATATGTATTATGTAGCCTCTTTTAAAGATGTTACCTTTTGGATAGAGGGCAGAAACTCTTTTGACTGAAATGCAAGAAATATAAAATTAAAGTGGGCTGGGATGTGTGTGTGATTTGATTAGGATGTCCCTCGGATAACATCACATATTATATGTTACTGCACTGCCTTCCTAGGAGACACTTAACTTGTGATCTGTAAATAAATTAAAAAAAAGAAATGAAATAATTTTTTTTTTTACTTTTGAGTGTTCTGTAAATTTATATAAAATGAACCAATCCATGGAAGACTATAGTAAATTGACAATTTCAGGAAAGAATATATGCATGTGAATAAGTATTAGAAAAAAAGGGAAAGTAGTTTGACTTATTGGAATGGAAGAATTGAACTGAATTTTTCCCTTTTAAAAATGATTCCTATGCCCTGGCTGGTGTAGCTCAGTGGACTGAGCGTGGGCTGTGAACCAGGCATTGCAGGTTCGATTCCCAGTCAGGGCACATGCCTAGGTTGCAGGCCGTGGCCCCCAGCAACCGCACATTGATGTTTCTCTCTCTCTCTCTCCATCCCTCCCTTCCCTCTCTAGAAATAAATAAATAAAATCTTTAAAAAAATGATTCCTATACCCGAGAAATAAACAAATCTTACATCTCCTTCTCATTAAAAAAAGAAAAACAGTTTCTTTAGGAATCCTATGTAATAACTGGCACAAGGCAAAAAGAAATATGTGGGTATGTGCTGGCTAAACTTTTGCTCTTCAATCTATTTATGATAAAAATTTTGAATAATTTCACTTACTTTGCAATTTCAAAACTTGTATTCCTTCGTAATAATTTTATATTTTCTTTTAAAGTAGTTACATTAACAGGAAAAGAGTTTTCCTTTTATTTTTTAAGTGTTATTCACAAACATGACTTTGTTTAAGCCTCCTTTGTTCTTGAAGAGGAAGGAGTTAGAAGGAGGAGCCCATTCATCTTTCATGTGCACGCTCTCTGCAATAAAAACACCAGGGCTTTCCTGTATGAGGGAGTCAATTAATTGAAGTCTACCCCTCTGCAATGCTATCACTTCATTTCTTTCTGATTAGATGATAGGATGTGATTTTAATATAGAATAATGGGGCCATAAAGATGATATACTTTCTTCTTTGTAATATTAAGCAGTATGATCAGTGTGTACTTTTCCTGAATAAAGTGTGTTAACCTACAATGATATTTCTAACAGACAAAACATTCTACGATTGGAGAGGAATTATGTCAAGAAAGTCTTTCCATTCTTCTCGACACTCCAGTTTGCGTAGTCTCTCTGGACCACCATTCCTGGAATATAGTCCTGTAAGTGTTTGTAAAACTGGGCGTAGAGTTGAAGTATCATTTTCCTGGCAAGTTATTGGATTAATTTTTATATAACGTGATATTTTTACTAGGGACCTATTTCATTCCTAAAATAATTCTTTATTAAAATTCATCTTTTTTTCTGAAACACTGCTTTAGTTTGGTTATTATGTCTTATATAAATCTGTTGATCACCTTAACTCCTAAATATGTGTATTAATTTTTATTTGAAGAGTACGAATAGTCAAAGTAATCATCTCAATGGTTTACCCCAAATGTGATAGCAACTATTTTCATAATGGTACTTAGAATATCAAGAAAATATTATGGAGGCCAATGGCTAATGAAGACATTTGTTAGGAGTGTGACAATTAGAGGACTCAGAAACCCTAGGGAGATTTCATGATCACATGGTGATGGTTTTCTCAATGAGGGCTTTCTAAACAGGGGCATGGGAGTCTGACTTGAAAACGGAATCAGGGCTTTACTTTAAGTTCATCTGTTCATCAGAGCAAGTTCTCAGATGTCTCTAGGTAAACAGTAGAGAACACTTGTGATTTCTGACATCTTCAGCAAAATTTCTTAAATGATTGCAGCATGCTATTTTATACCATCGTGACACAGGGTCTGTGTTTGTGTCTGGATTTGTTCCATCTCCCGATGTGTTCTGTTCTGGGTGGGAATGTGTCATCCCTTCTCTGTCTTTTTCTCTCTGTTCATAGCACTATATTATTTTTCTTCTGGAATCCTCATTTGTATTGGCATGTATGGGCTGCCATAAAAAATACACCACAGACAGGGTGGCTCAAACAACAAAGTTACTTAGCCAAGTTCCGCTGGTCTGCAAGTCCAAGATCAAGGTGTCAGCAGGGCGAGTTTCTCGGGGTCTGCTCTCTGCTTGGTGTGCAGACAGCTGCCTTCCTGCTGTGCCATCACATGGGTTTTCCCATGGGTGTCCCCATCTTTTTAGTCATATTGGATTGGGGTCCTACTCTTATGACCTCGTTTAACCTAATTACCTCTTTCAAGTCTCTGTCTCTAACTGGAGTCACATTGGGTACCGAGGTGTCAACAGGTGAAATTTTGAGGAGACAACATTCAGCCCATAGCACCATTAGATAACTGAAATATATTTAATAATTATTTTTCTATCTATCGACTGGTTCTATATCTACCATTTAAACAAATAATTGAATTTTATATTTTTCCTGTAAACATTTTGAATTATGCCATTTAACTTATGTTGCTAAATTCTTTGTACATAAATTTTCAAAAGCTACATTATTGCAACCCCATTTCAGGCAAGGGCATTATATGAATATTATGAAGAAAAATCAGAATTTTGACAAGGAAGTTATATGAATATTATGTTACCTGAAATTCTAACAGTCTGTACTCTTCTACTTTTAGAACATACTAATTAATCACAGCATAGACAGTTACCTCCAGTTAACCAGATGTATATTTCTAATGCATGAATGTCCTTAAGAAAAGTAATACACCTAGAAGGTTGTTTTCTTATCTTCCAGTAAAGATGAAAAAATGAATTGCATCTTCTAAGCCTTCCAGCTCTGCCCTGTTTTATGTTAACAATTTAGAGACTGCTCATAGCTGTGCAAATAGGTACACACTAAACATATTTCTTTGGGGAACACATCTGGCAAGACTAGACTCAACCCTGGAGAGTCCTGAATGCAACATTGGGGCCTTCATTCACTGCTGTGCGAGAAATTAGGAATACAAAGAGCTACCAACCACGACTTTGACATAATAGATGGTGCTGTGGGGATGTGCACCTGTCTGCAGATTTTGGAGTGGACTGAAATGGAGACTGGGTGAGCATTAATCAGTAGGCCTTTGCATCAGTCCAGTTAGAGGTTTGTACCTTATCCTTGCAAAATGGTGGGAGAAGGCATAAGTTTCCAACCTTTAAAATTTTTTTCCCTGCAGCTCACTGCATTTTAATTTTTCACCATTGGATGTTTAACTGGCTTATTCACTTAGGATTTCCCTTTTGTTTTTCCTTTAAAATAATAACAGTCCTAGAAGGAATCAAACACTAAATTCTAAGCAAACCCTTTCTTATACTTTTTATTGTGGTAAAATATACATAAAATTTACCATGTTAACCATCTCAGATCATAGGGTTTGGTGGCATTAAGTGCACCCACATTGTTGTGTAACGATCACCACCATCCCTCTCCAGAACTTTTTCATTTTTGCAAAGTGAAACTCTGCTCATTAAACACTAATTCCATTCTTCCCTACCCCCATCTCCTGCAAACATTATACTTTCTGTCTCTATCATTTTTATTTGCCCTTTTGTGACTGACATAGCTCACTTAGCATGATGTCTTCAAGGGTCATCCACGTAGTGGCACGTGTCAGAATTTCCTTCCTTTTTAAAAAGGCTGAATAATATTCTCTAGTATGTATACACTGCATTTCATCCACTCGCCTGTCTGTGGACACCTGAACTGTGTCCACCTTTTGGATGTGGTGAATAGTGTAACTGTGAACATGGGTGTATGAGTAATGTGTGAGTCTCTGCTTTCACTTCTTTTGCGTTTATACCCAGAGGTGGAAAACACGAGCCATGTTGCATTTCTATGCTTAATATTCTGAGGACTCACCATGTGATTTCCTACAGTGGCTACACCATTTCACATGCCCGTGAGCAATATGCAAGTGTAGCATTTTCTCCACATCCCCATCAGCACTTATTTCATTTTTTGTTTTCTTGATAATACCCACCCTAATAGGTGGGAAATAGTAAGTAATCTTCGTATGAATTTGTTCAATCATTCAAAACAAACAGTAACTTGCAAAGTTGAGAATGTTGAAGCCTGCATTGTTAAAAGGGGAGCAGAGACAGGGAACAGAAAACCCTACCATTGACTGTAGGAGGAGAAAAAAATATAACATATTCTTTCAAAACACTCTATAGCTTAGCTGCTGATACCAACATTTTAATTTGCTCATAGAGAAAAGTTACTGTATGCTTTCTGCAGCTAAAAAAGACACTTTCCCTTTGAAGCCTGAAGTTTTTGTTTTCTTTTTTAATGTATTTTGTATGTTTATTTGTTTTTAGGTTTAATTAAATAATAATTTAATGTTATATGTCTTTAGCTGTAATGTTTCATTTCTGCAACTGTGGTCTTATTATATTAGAATTATATAAAAGTTTCCAATTTTTTAAAGCAATGGAATATAGCCCTCTAAAACTTCTTCACATGAAGTTAAAGAAACTGCATCCTGAAGTTACTAATGCTACTTTTTATGGTTTCTGAAGTACTGAGATATTTATGGCCTTAATTATCTTGAAAGGTAATATTTATCCAAGAGGAGTGAGCACTTGTGAGCATAATCTTTCATGTAACATAAAAATGTAATATTACATTGCCATAATATAGGAAAGACCAACATCTCCAATTTTTTATCATGATTTCATTTCATAGCTCTTCCTTAAAAAGGTTTGCTAACTTCATTATAACTTCTACAGCAATCCTGAAACCCACAACCTGGAGGACTGTAGTTATAGGAAGAAACTCCAGTATTTATTAAAATCTAAGATGTAAAAATTAATGCATTTATCAATGCATTAAAATATGCTTTTAAAAATATGATACAAACAAATATTGACAGATGTTTGGATAAGTTAACTTCTAGGTAATATTTTGAAGCACAGGAGAGAGTTCAATAACTTTTATTCATTAGTTGTCCCTAAGGCAAAGCTCTCCTCAGTGAGAGGTGAATTTCCCATGTTGCTGTGGTTCTAGGGGTCAGGACGGGTTCCCTGAGGAGGTCGGCCATTCGTTGATTCCCTAGACTGGGGAAGCGATGACCAGCAGGGGATGCCTGAGCAGACATGTCAGCATGGTGTGGAGGGTACAGGGCTCGGCAGTAGCAGGGTAGAGGGAAAAGAGAACAGCTGCGGTTGTCCAAGGCAGGGGGCAGCGTGCACCTCGGGAACTGGGAGAAGTGCAGTGTGACAAAAGTCCAGTGTGCAAGAGGGAAAGTGGCAAAACTTAACTAAGTTTCTCTCATCCCCGAGTGCCTTGGAGGAAGACCTTGGATCACTTTGTGTTCTTAGTCCTGGTTGAAAAGAATTTGCCTAATCTTGGCACTAGCAAGTAAGGGATTACAAGCAAATAGAATTTGGTTTAATAGTTGGTTGCATTGTAAATTGTTTGGTGTGTCAAAAACATACTGTGAGTCCTCTGGGCATTTGACTTCCTTCCTCCCCCTCCCCCTCAAGAAGAACAAGTTCTATGTAAGAGAGAAGAAAACAAAAGTCACTGGTCATATGTTTTTAAAACACATTTATAGCTTCATCTGATAAAAAGAAAACAAAATTTTTCATTCATTTTGTAGGAAAATATTTTTGGAAATTGAAAATTTACAAATATATTATTCTTTATATCACCCTAATTTTAACCATAAAATGGGTTGATTAGATTTTAACATAAAATTTCTTATTAGTTTTCTCTAGAGAATTTGAGCCATTTGGATAAAAGAAAATGTAAGAATCCAAGGATATGTCATTTTTTTAAAATTTAGATACACACACAGAGACACATATATTTTGTCATTCTTTACTAAATCACAAATTTAGAAGAAGGTGTGCATTCACTTGAAAGGCTTTGTTATGTAGTGAAAAATAATAAATTACCATGTAACATATAGAGCATCTTTGCTTACGTCTTTCTTTCATATCACATTATCTTATGCTCTTTACCTTTTGAACTATAAATGAAAATACTTTACTCTTGTCCTAGTTAAGATACTTATTGGGAAAAATTAAGGAGGCACTCCATGCAAAATTTAGCAATAAATAGGTTAATATGTGTAGTCAGAAGAAATCAATCAAAGCTTATATTCAACATTCTTATGATGTTTTGAAAGAAAGCAATTTTGACAAATGAAAGATATGGATGTAACATTACTCAGATTTACCACTTGATGACATCACAATCCCATCCCCACTAAATAATATTCAAAAGTGGAGGATTAGGTAAAAAATAGGATAATTTTAAATTTGTATTTTTGGATCAACTTATATAGAGAAAAACCTTAATCTATGCTTCTCATTTCTTTTATTATAAAAAGCCAATGAATTTTTACTTTTGGAAGTTACTTCAATGTCTTCCTTTACTGTGGAAGCCAAAAGACTCAACCAAATTTTCTCAATCATATTGACTCTTTATTCTGAGATATTCTCCTGGGAGAAAGATATTTGAGGGGCATGAGGCCTATCTGCATTACTAATAGTGCCCGAAATAGTTCCAGTTCTACAGTTGCCAATCAACACATGCACTCTTTCTGAGATAAGCTGGAGTGTGATTGCTGCCAAAACCTGGATGAAGGAAGGGCAAGTTGAATGTAGAGAGAGCATCTGAGCAGATATTGGGTTAAGGGAGGGAACAGACAGCGCCTGCCCTGGGGAATCCCACCTCCCCCAACCTCCTGGGAAGCTAGGCACACTTGTTCTCTAGTAAAGGGAACATTAACTAAATTTCTTAAAAAGTAATGAAAGAGAACAAGCTATAAAAAAGGCAGCCAAAAAATGCAAACATCTGTTACAGAACATGTCTCACTTGACTTCCTTTTAAATATTCTTAGGAATAAATTTATGAAGTAGGAAAGGTTCAGCACTAATTAGCTTATTTTCATCAGATAAAATGCACCAAACATGGATATAAATATGAATGAAAACTTTAGTAGCAATAATAAGTGGACATAGAAAGTACTAGTATTCAAGGTCATGGTCACAGGCTTTGGATATTGCTGTGTCTGTTAATATAATATTGGCTTATATTTGCTGCAATTTGATTTTTTTATCTTTTTAAAAAAAGTTTAACAAGTCAAGCATATTCATGAAACAATAGATGGATTTGATGTATTGTTTATTCTTCAGTTACACACCTTTAGGATAATGAGTTGTTAGAATGATTTGGAATAAGAAATATAGAGCTACTCAAAGGCAACACCAGTAATAATGGTTGTAGTTTGTAGAAGCTATACAGATCCGTAACCCTGTATTAGAAATTCTTGTAGTCAGATGTATTTTGGAATTCATAAAATTTCAAACTTTAAAAGGTAAGACAAGTGGATCTTCAAATAAATGTATAATCGAAATAGTTAATATTTTCAATAAAGCATAAGAATATTTTCATGAAGTAGGAAATGGTCACTATATTGGCCTTTTGTTGGTTGGTTCAAGTCAGGTTTTGCTACCAAAGATCAGGTGAGTTAAATTTTGCCTCCGTATGTGTTGTGACAAATATGCTGGTTTTCAAAGCTTTTTCAATTTCTGAGTCTCAAACAAGGAATTGTAGACCTGTAGTAGTAATAGTAAGAGTAATAGTAGTAGTAATAATAATACTAATAACAGTAGTAGTAGCAGTAAAGATGGATGGGGAAGATAAGAAGTTAAAGACATGCATTCATTTTGTTAGGTGCAATATCATGATTATATATTTATTGTTCTTGATTCTTGGTGCAAGGTATCCTGGAATTAGTTGCAGAAGGTCTGTGTTTGCGTGATTCCCAGTGGCAGAGGCAGGCGGATGTGATAATACATTTCTGACAGATCCTACCTTCTGTGAGAGTTATTTCCTGAATCCCACCTAAAAGAGCACCACTGCCTTTATTTTTCACTGTACTCCAACCTGACAGTACATTATACATGTCTTTGTTTGCTTATGCTTGGCCTTCCTCATAAAATGTAGGCTTCACAAGGCTGAGATGTTTAGATCATTGATGCAGCCCCAGTGCCTAGGATAGTGTCTGTCATACAGCAGAGGTTCAGAAAATATTTGCTGAATGAGTAACAGGCTGATTGACATTTCTTCTAAGAGGAACACAAGAGAGACCCGAGGTCCCAAAGCAATGAACATGATACTCATGATATTACTAGGGAGAGAAAAAAAGAGAGAAAAACTAATGAGGATGTTGTATAAATATTGCCATAATACATTTTTTTCTATATTAGTCAAAGAATTGTATAAACCTTAATTATTTGTTCTGAAATAGACTTGCCCCCATCCCTCCTCTCTGCAGTCAGTGGCCACACTCGTTTTGGCAGGCAGTTAGTCCTCTTGTTGGTTTCTTTTTCTTTTTGTAAACATCCTGACACTCTCATTAGACATCCCCTTTGCAACCCGTGCGGGCAAGGCAGCTTTCATGGGCACGCTGGAAAGTCACAAATCTATTCCAGGAGCACGAACCCAAAACTGTGAGTCATAGGAGATTCTGGCGTTGACAACTAGGTCATAGATAGTGAAACCTGGTCGGAGGAATCAGGAGGCTCCCATTTGGTTATTGGGTGAGGAAGTTATCAAACCATAAAGTCCTGTCAGTAACCAAGGCTGTTTCAGGATGATGTCTTCAGTGATTGGCTCCTAATCTGATTCCAGCCTTGTCGTTGAATCAAACACCTGGGACAACTTCTAATCTCAAATTATTTCAGGTCTTTGTGTTCCCCTTTTCCTCTGTTCTTCCTGTATCTGTTACCACATTTTAATGATCACCCATAAAGCCTTTTAATGTTAACATTTTGCCACTTGTCAAAATAAATTTTTATAAATTAAATTTGCAATACATGTATTTTTAAAAAGGCTTGGATAAGACAAAAATAAGAAAATCAACCATAGTTATTTTTTCCACATTTTTATTGTTGTTCCAGTTATTATAACAACAAATGCTTTATAACCTTATTTTTTCTCTCCAAAATGCATTCTGAAAATCTTTTCTTATTAATATAATTTTTTTATCATTAAATCAATGGCAGCAATATTTACTTTTTGGATATAACTCACTTTTAGTTATTTTGGCCATCGAACAAAGTTAAGATTTAGGTAGGTACACAAAATTCATAATTTGGTACACTATATATTATTAATAAGTAAACCACAAATTTAGCACCTAGTAAAAAGAGATATAATAGTCACTTTATTCAGGTATTTTTATAAAGTAAAAGCAAACCAGAAAAATGTACCAGCAAATTATTATGAAGATGGTACTGTAAAATAAGTGCTGTGCATTATTTATTCAAAATATACTTTCAGAAAATGTTAACATATTACAGTTGGCCATTGAACAATGTGGGGGTTAGATACTCCAACCCCTGAGCAGTTGAAAAGCTGTACACAACTTTTTACTACCCCCACACTCAACTACTAATAGCCTATGGTTGACCAGAAGCTTTACCAACTTAAACAGTTGATTAACACATATATTGTGTGTTACATATATTATATGAGGTCTGTCTGGAAAAAGTCCAGTCATTATTAATATAATGAGAACAGTTTGAGTGACATGATGTAACCTGGCAGCCAAGGAGAGTGAACTGGAATACACATGTGTGAACAATGATGACTTCACTGTACTAGTCAGTGGGGGCAGTAGACACCACTGAGTGAGCATGTGCACTGTGTAGCTGCTGTATTCAAAATGACTGAGCGAGTAGAGCAATGAATCTGCATCGAATTTTGCATTAAGCTTGAACATTACTCTGTGGAAACTATTCCAATGATTCAGAAGGCTGCAGGTATGGGCAACTGGTGATTGGCAGCTTCATCAACACCCACTCACGCATCACATCAATGCAGTTTTTTTGTGAAACATCAAATCAACCAGGTGACTCAGCCCTGTTAGAGCCCAGATTTGCTACCCTGAGACTTCTGCCTTTTCCCAAAACTAAAATCACATTTAAGAGGGAAGAGATTTCAGATCATCAATGAGATTTAGGAAAACATGGTGGGGCAGCTGATGGCGATTGGGAGAACTGGTCTCAAGACACCTACTTTGAAGGGGACTGAGACATTATTGTCCTATGCACAATGTTTCCTGTGTCTTGTATCTTCTTCAAGAGATGTCTCTATTTTTCACATTGCATGGCTGGATATTTCCTGGATGGGCCTCATATACTGTATTCTTACAATAAATTAAGCTAGGGAAAAGAAAATGTTATTAAGAAAATCTGAGGTTGAGAAAATACATTTAAAGTTTTTATTGAAAAAGATTTGTGTGTAAGTGGACCTATATAAGTTCAAACCTGTGGTATTAAAAGGTCAGCTATACATACTGACACTCATTTTAATCATAAGACCAAATCAAAATTTGGTGAAAGCACTTTTCCAGGAGTTGGAGGACTTTGGAGGTGTGGGTTGTTGTGGAAGAGGTAGTGTGGAAATAATGTGGTCCTAGTGTTCAGTTCTCTGCAGGCTTAGTTTAAATCAGAGATAGATTTTAGGGCATCTTGGGGGCAAGAGGAATATTCTTCAGGGCCTCCCCACTCCATTAGTCAGTCAACAGCATTGTTGTCATCTGGGAACTTGTATTAATGTAGAATTTCAGGGCTCACTCCAAATCTATTGAGTCAGGATCTGTATTTGAAGATCAATAATTATTTATAAGCATATTAAAGTTTGAAGAACACTTAGATAATTCCTCATCATATTTTGCCTGTTCAGTGAACTTCTGATAAAGAGACAATGTATACAGGTAATTATTTTTTTAGACAAATACCTAAAGTGCAGATACTCCATGTTGAATTTAGTCATGTGGTCAGATAAGAATGTGTTTTCCTGTGGAAGTTGAGGAGTGAGATAGTAACCAATCAGAGATATCAGAAGCAGTCTCAAATAATGAATGTCAAAATTGGCCTGGGATAATATGCCATATATTTTGATAATAAAGCTTCCACCCAAATGGATTCATCTGGACAATTTCAATAAGCTGATATATCTATCTATGTATATCCTGAGCCTCTGGAAATCATATCTTAGTGATTTATAAGCACATTGCAGTTTGAGAAGCACTGTTTTATTTAATTCCTTATGAAAGTCTTCCAAACAAGGAGTGATAGTCGAGTTGTAGTTGGGATTGGGGCACCCTCTGACCCTGGTGCATTGACTGGCAGTTCTAAGTCCCATTATGATTAAGTCCCACAGACTTTCTACAAAATCATTAGATCTTTTATAAAGAAACGAAAGTAGAAAACAAATTTCTGAATTCCAATCAATTAAATGTCTAACATAAACTCCAATACTGTTTTGTTCACTGCTTTCTGATTATTTTCATAGATTAAAAATCTTCTGTCTGTATCATCAGTTTCACCTGCTATATGAGACAGAGATCAGTTTGACCCCCAGCAGCTCCACTTGTATAATCAAGATAAAGACACTAAACTCCTCAATTCCTTAGGAAAAGGGGTAATTGAAATATCTATTTTGCGCAGACTCGGTGAACATATAGGAAGATGTACATAAAGCACAAACTAGATTCTAATTATTGGTTAAAACAAGTCTCATGATGATAACCAAACTCATGATTTACAAGGGTTTCACATGCAAACAAATCTTGAACATGCAAAGGATTGAATTCAATATTTTAAAATACTGTTGAGTTTACTGCTGAATTGTTTAGTAATAAATTTACAACTTGGGAGGTTACCTTAAATCCAAAGGGGGAAGTATATTCCAAGTCAAATAAGCACCTTATGTGTGATTAAGCATCAACTTCCACCACATCAGTATGAACACAACATGTTGAAATGCCCCTGAAATGTAAAACAAAAACTCCTCAATTTAAACTTTTAATTCTAGCTGATTGAAAAATATCAGTCACATGCATTCACGGATTTATTCATTTTAGAACTTCATACCTGCAGCATCTGTTCAATTGCTTGGCATTGAACTTTAGAGTTTCCAAGAACACACACAAACCACAGGTCTGGAGCCACGTGACCTCCTAGTAAGCCATGGTGTGTTTGGGAAACCCACAGGCTCCCAAGATGCTGTCGCTCTTACCTTCCTCGAGAGGAGAGACACTCAACTGAAGCTCAAGGAATTTTCCTCCTGTATTTTTTTTTACATTTCTGTTTGTGAATAGGGACTACACAAGACAGTATGTTATGCATACACACATCTATCAACAAACCTGTATCTTAAAGAATGATAATGAAACACAAAGCTTAAGAAATGGAATTCTGTTGTGTCTATTCCTTCCCTTCGTATCCTGAGGAAACCAGTCTTCCTAATTTGATTTCTTTACTTTTCTTTATAATTTTAGGGCACACCCCCCCATCCCTAATTAGTATTTTGTTTACTTGTACTCGTTTTTAACTTCATGTATATGGAATCATAATGTCTTCTCTCTCTTTTGGCTCAGCAGTGTGCTTTTGAGATCCATCAATCTTCATAAATGTTGATGTGGGCCCCCTGTAGTTCATTTATTTTCATTGATGCTCAACATCCCATTAAATGATTATACTACAATTTAATTACCTATTTGCTGAGAGGTATTTGACTTTTCTTTTTAGTTATTTCCTTTTTTGAGCAATTCTGCTCCATTCTTTCACACATCTCCTGAAATAGAGGTGCAAGAGTTTCTCTGGGGGCCGACTTCCCAGTGTCAGCATGAGCCTCATCCTGTTGCTGGGGTCACAGAGATCCCAGGATACTGATCCCCTTAGCTCTGGAGGCAGGTGGGCAGGGCCTGGGCAATGGGAGTTCAATAACGTAACTAGGGAATAATTTATTGCCTTGAGCCCCAAGCTGCCCCGAGCAAAATGGATGTGCCGGCCAGTGGGCGTATGTTCAGTTTTACCAGGCGATAGCCAACAGTTTCCCATGCCAGGCAGCAGTTATGAGAGTCCCCATTGCTTCAGATATTTGGCAACACAGAACTGATCAAAATTTTAACCTTCTCCAATGTGGCAGGTATAAAATATCTCTTTGGGATTTTAAGTCACATTTTCTTAATGATGAAAAGATTTTTTTCATATATTACTAGGCCACCATTATTTCTTCTATGTGAACACCATACATTTGTACTTAAAAAAGTGCTAAGACACATTCTGCCTCTTTTATTTATTTTGTGCTTTATATTTGTTCTTTCTCTTTCATCCCACTCCCCCCTGCCCATTTTTGCTCATTTGTTTTCTTTATTGGAAATGGATCGGCATATTTTCCCCTCTTTTTTCATTTTTCCTAGTAGTAGTTTGGCATTGTACTAGATTTTTTAAAATACTAGTTTGGCAATTCTATTCTTGTCTTTACTTTTTATAGGCGATTAACCTATAGTTTTAAATATATACATTTAACTTAATTATCTTTACCCTTTTTCTACTTCATACAGAAATCTTAGATTGCCTTAACTTCTAGAGTTTACTTCTCTCTTATTTTTTAATCTCGTATATTAGACAAAATTATTTTGTTTTATACTTCATTGTTTAGGTTTACTATATGCTTACCAATTTATCTGCTATTATATCCAGCATCACAGGCCTATAGGATGGTTTTCCTTTGGAGCCGTGTACATCCTTTAGAAGTAAGGCTCAGCTGGGAGAAAAGTTCAACTTACAGTGTATTTTTCTCCATTTTAAACACACATTCTCAGCATTTTGAACTTATCATTGTCCTGTTTTCTGGCTGCCATTGTTACTGTTGAAAAATCAGATGTTTGTTCACTTGATTTTCCATTGAAAGTAATTTGTGTCTGACCTCTGTCTGTGTCTAAAGATTTCTTTTCATTATTATTCTGTTGTTTTATTATGAGAGGTATAGTATGGTTTTGTTTTTATTTATTCTGCTTTGTTTTTCTTGGTCTTCCTAAATATAAAAATCAGTGTCTTTCTGCATTCTGAAAAAAATCTCTGCAAATACTGTCTTCCTTTTTTTCTATATAAACTGTACTAAAAACATTTTATAAAACTCTTCTTAGACATACGTAAGTCTTCCATTCTATTGCCATTCCTTTTTATCCTCTTTTTATATTTGTCGCCTGTCTCTTATTGATGCATCCTGGTTCTCTTTTTCCTGGTTTACCTTATAGATTATGTTTCTCTTTTTATTTGTATGTCTATTTTTTCATTTGCTACTCACTGAGTTTCCAATTTTAGTTATATATGTTTTATTTTAGAATGTTTAGTTGTTACTTTCCAAGTCAGCTTAGTCAACCTTGATAATTTTGGTTCCTTTAATATATTTCTCTAAACATATAGAAATTACATTACATTACATTCTGCATATCTTATTTTACATTTTGCAGATCTTATTTTAGATTCTGTATAATTGCAGTCTTAATGTCTTTGAGGTTCTGAATGTTTAGTGTGTTATTTCTTTTGAATCCTTCACTGCTCATTTTCTTATGTTTAATGACTTTTCTGATTGTGATCTCATTCTTCTTGGTATTTTATTGTGGATTCTTTGGGTTTAAACTGCATTCTTTCAAAAATGATTGGTAATTGCTTTTACCCAGTACTCTATGGCACTACTAACCGGGAACCACTTTATTTTAATTTTTTGCCTGTCTTTTGAGGAGGTCGTTGTTGGGCATTCCAGGTAGTATGAATTGAGTCCCCAGATCCATGTGAATGAGGTGTTGTTATCAGACTTACTGGGGTTTCATAGTATCTCTTTTTCTCTTTCCTAATTTCTTCCTTTCTCTGTCCAAGGAAAATTTAAAATTCTGGCTTATACTCTAAGGATACTCTACTTCCAGTACACAGGTTTTATTGAGGTGTTTTCACTCTGACGTTCCTTCATATTCTGAGTGTCAGTGTTTGTCTCCAAACTTGAGGGCATGTAGTTCATTAAAACCCAGGCTTTAGGTTGTCTGAAATTACCATGCGGTCCCCAAGGCAAAGACAGTCTCCCAGACTCATGCAATAGTGAATTCAAAATTTCTTGTTGTCTTTGCCCTGGGAGGAATTCTATTACTTTCCCCCGTCAGCTCAGCCACGCATTTAAAATATCTTTCACTTTTTTTCTTTAGCATTTAATATGGTATTATGCTGTGATTTTGTTACTATGAGCATATTTCTGGAAACAGCAGCCTTCTTACATCTTTTACAAAAGGGTTTCAACCCTCAGAGGAATTTACATTGGGATGGAAATTTCTCTCTCCAGCTCCCTTCTCCTTATCAGACTTTGGATTGTCTCCTCTGTTATGCTTAAATTCCTACATATCAAAGAGGGAATTCTTGTGATTTCTCTTGGAGTAAAGACACTTTGTCTAGTGACTGGTAAAGGAACAACCTGTGATATGTTGGGTTGCCTTGTTCAGTCTCCCCTCATCTGAAAGTTGAATGGTTGTTTGAGGCCAAGGCCATTACAGGGTGACCCACAATAGCTTTGGGATGCCCCCACTTCTCTTAGGAAATGTAAAGGAAACACCGCACTAGAGATCCCCTTTCAAAATGGAGTCTTCCCTGGCTCTCTGAGAAGATCTGGGGAAGTTATGGGTTTCCCGGGCCTGCTCTATAACTTCTGAGAAATCTTGAAAATCCTCCTGTGGTTTGCATGTGCTTTTGGGAGCTCTAGAATTCAATAATGCAAAGATACTGACTCTTGAATAGTCCCACAATGGTGTGTTTGGTGCCTCCTGGTTTTGCATGCATGCACGTCATCGACATTTTCCTCTTTAAACCATTTCTTCTACAAGAAGCAGTGGCAGTGTGAGGAACGCAGCTCACTACTCTTTCATGGAAGGTGCTAGTGACTGACTGACTTCGGCTGGAGAAGCACAGTGTTAATGGTCAAGCCTGGCAGGAAAAGTATTTCAGTTTATTTCACATGTTCTAATGTGCAATTTATATTTTTATATGTATATGCTAATAATTTTATCTTTACAATGACCTATTTTAAAATAAACCTTTCATTTTACTCGGTGTGTTTATATATTTCTAGTAGAGTAACAAAGCTGTTAAGAACTATGGAATTCTTTGCTACTTAGAAAATACACTTTAACTGATTTTGATTGTAAGTACTGCGGGTGTAATATGCTATTTGTAGATTACTTTTTTTTAATAACAAACATATTCCAGAATTTCACAGTTATAATACAGTATAGAAAATATGTAGCATTAAGAAGAAAATGCAAGGCTTTCTCGAATAGTTCATCTATCATTAATCAATGCAAAAAATTAATCATTAGGCAATGAAAGAAATTAGCAGAATTATCAAAAGGAAAAATAATTATATGAGATTTGGAAAGAAGAGAGGAATTGATGGATTAGATAGCTCCTTCTAAAACAAAACTTGAGGTGTGATAATACTGTGTAAATTATCAGAACTAGCCTGGTACCAGTTAAGTTGTGGAATTTGAGAAAAGCTGTTTAGGAAAGGAGTCTGAAAAGTATTTGGGAGTAAATCCACACAGGTTGTTAAAAATTTGAGAATTTTGACACAAGGTTATGATAAATGATTTATATCTTTAGTCAGATATTTAGAATGTGTCACTTTAAGTGCATTGTCATGGAGAGACTAGGTTTAAGAAATTTAAAGAAGCAGGTGGCAGGCCCTGGCCGGGTAGCTCAGTTGGTTGGAACATCGTTCCTATATGCCGAGGTCGTGGGTTTGATCCTTGGTTAGGGTACATACAAGAATCAGCCAATGATTGCATAAATAAGTGGGACAGCAAATCAATGTCTCTGTCTCTCTAAAGTTAGTAAAGAAATTTTTAAAAAGAGAAGCTTGTTGCAGTTGAGAGGAAAGATTTTTGAGAGAGAATGGAGTTGAGACATTAATACAGAATAGACTTGAGATTTGAATATGTAGGTGTGTAGGAAGCTAAGAATGAGAAAAACCCAAAATAGAGGACTGCTGTTGACTTTGCAGAAAGGAGAGAAGGAAAAGTTCCCGAATCAGGTAGGGAGAAACACAACGGAGGTTGTGAAGGCAATGCAGTTGCAAGAGAGAAACTGGCAAAAATCAGAGAACATCTTAGTAAGGAAAATCCTCCTGAATGTTTGTCTGAGTTTCTTTAACTTCGCAGCCTTCACATGTGACACCTACCCTTCGTTATGGACAGCACGCCAACGCCGTTAGTCTGGTCAAGAAGGAAGCAGTTAAAAAAATTAAGCTGGCAAGTGTGAATAGTAGTGTCACATAGGGCAGTGTGTTCCAGGCCAAGCACATTGCTGTGTGGAAGTGTATGGAATATATAGGTTAAACATTAATTCTGTAGCCATTGGTAATTTTGTAGCTGTGAATACACATCATGAAACATCTTGAGAGCAATATTTAAAATATAGGTCCTGCTCCATGTTTTATTATTGTCTACAAGTTGCACATAAATGTTAAAAATGTACAATTTTATTCTTTAGGATCATTTTTTACTTTAAAAAAACACATGATCAGGGAACTCTAAAAGTAACACATGCTTGAGAGATGATGTAAACTAATTCTCAAGGTTATTGTTGCATTCTAACATAGCTATAGAAGAAAAGTTACTCTTTGATCTTAAAAAATAAGTGGCATGAAGTACAAATTAACATAAATAAGTTAGATGGCATCTGAGAGAGCAGTGTCAGACAGAATAAAGAATTTATGATTTGTGTAAAATATTTAAAACAATCACTCCATCTTTCAATACTCAGTATTTTGCAATACAAACACCATTTTCTTTCACATTTCCTCTTTATATTAATCCTTTATATGTCCTAGGATTTTATGTCAGAGCATCCTTTGACTTCAGTTGTCAAATAGTGGTTAAAAGCATCTTCGAAACTTGAAAAGCAAAACTAAAGTAGGTGTTTCCTTTGTGGCACATGAGCACACCCCATCTCAATAGCCAAGACACTTTCTGTTACTGACTTCTGATAGACTCCAAGGGAGAGGGCAGCACCAAAAACCTAAAATGCATTAACCTTTTACTGTGTTACCAAGATTACCTCAAATTCCTCTTATTCCAGACCATTTTTTCAAAAGCTGTTCTGTGCAAAATAATTGTCATGACAGATTACAAAGTGGGTATGCAGTGCTTTAATACCTTTAGGTATCAGTTTAACCTTTAGATTATTCCAAATAACCAGAAATGCAATGGCCAAGTGATTCTGAGGTCTTGTAGGATTACATTCCTAGTTTTTTCTGCTGTTGACTGACATGGAAGGATTGCATGGAAAGTCCTCATTAGACACTCTGGTGTGATTGTTGAAGAGGCGTTCTTGCAGCTGACCGTTACATTATACCAGGCTTCTTTTGAAGAACCCATTTTTGCTTCAGTCACAGACTTTGTAAATGTTACAACTACTATGTTTTCTTTGTTGCTTGTGCATTATTTGCCAGGCCTGCCATCATGGAATACCACAGATGATGTAGCATACACAACAGAAATTAGTTTTCTCAAAGTTTTGGAGGCTGGAAGTCCAAGATCAAGATGCCAGGAAAGTTGGTTTCTCCAGAGGCCTCTCTCCTTGGTGATCAAGATACTTGCTGCTTTCTGTGTGTTCCAGTGACCTTTTTGCTGTGCATGTGTGGCCCTGGAATCCCTTCCTCTTCTGAGGCCACCAGTATGATTGGATAGGGCCTCGCCTTTATGGCCTCATTTAACCTTAATTAATTCCTAAAGGCTTTATCCCTGAACATAGTCACAGTACTGCTTAGGGCTTCAACATATGCATTTTGGAGGAACACAATTCAGTTGACAACACTCTGATAGCTAAAAATTTGAGAGCCAAATCTGTGTGACACATCCAGAAATATCAGAAAGTATTTGACATTATTGTTCTATACCTATTTTCCCCTTAACTTGATTTTCCTTTTCTCATGTACTGTATATTTGGTAAGCTACCTTAAATCTTTTTTATAAGACAGACAACAAATAAGTAAAGAAATAAATTCTCATCTGAATTAGATTGTATGTATATTGGTCCACTGAGGTGATCAGGAGGAATTATATTCTTGGGTAGCAGAAGCTGCTGGAGGCGGTTCAGGGATCATTGTCCTCTGAGTATACTTACAAATTTATATTGTTGTCTAGGCTTATAATATATATTATTGTGGACTGGTTCCTTCTCCCTTTGATAATATAACAGAGCATCAATAAAATTAAATTTTGGTAGACTATGACATTTTTTCTACTTATGTCAATTCTTCTTTCTCTTATTCTAGAAAGGCTTTATGAAAAAAGAGAAACTAGCTTTCAAGCCAGAACCAGAGCCACAACACAGGTATAATTTTTTCTATGATAGCAGAAAAGTATATATTAATGTGCATGTTTTTTATTTTATTTTGTCTCTAAGATTAAAGAATTGTAGGTTTTCAATGTATCCTTTTCAATGTTCTAAGTTGGCTAGACCAAGGAGAAAAAAAAAGACAAAACTTTCCTTTTCTCAAGCGTATTAGTGATCATTCAATAAATTAGGCTGAAGTTTACTCTGTCGTGGGCAGGAAAAGCAGTGTGAGCAATACCTCACGATGTTTCATTCATTAGAAACTATGTACTGCAATTCGCTGTGGTAGGACACATTTCAGGGACTCTGTGAGGGATTCTGAAGATTGCTTTTCTACTTCCTATAGCAAATTTGTCAAGTAACTTTTGTGAAAATTTACAGACTTTGTGAGAGAGATTGGAGAGTGAGATGGAAAGAAGGGACTGTAGAAACTTAACAGTGAAGTTTCTATAAGGGACAGGTTTCACACTTGTGTTTTCTTATTCACTGATAATATGTTAATTTGTGAATTCATCAGTAATATTTTAGTGCTGAGTAGGTGCAAAACCCTGTGCCAGGCCATACAGATGAAAACAGCAGAAGAGTAAACCTCAGAGACTGAAGTTTGTCAATTCAGTCAGTTTGGAGATCTAACTCCTCAGTAAATACAGGTCTATTTACATATGCTATTTAGGCTCCCTGTTCATGCCTGACATCCTTCTCTATTCCTCCTCTCAATTACTGCAAATGTGTCGCTATGTAGGGTCCATAATTGCTCATACACAATTCCCCAAATCCAGAAAGTTCCAGAAAATAAAAGTTGATGCCAAAACTAAGGCTGCACCAAAACTCTTAGTGTCAAAATCTGACCTGAAGTGACAAGTGAATATGATCATTCAGTTTTTACATTTCTCACTTCATGTGAATATTCATGTTTTATGTATACATAAATATTAATTATATTCACCAATTAGTGTTAATGTGTTTGATAAGAGAAAACTGCCCCAGGCCTTGCTCGAGTGTTACATACTGTGTAGTATACACACTATATTAATTTCCTAATATTCGGGAAAAAAGGAATTTTAACATTCATTCAGTTCTAAGGTTAGTATTGTGGAATTGCACTCCATGGTAAATCTAGGCCAAATGTGATAATGAAATATGCAATAAAATTATTTAAATATCCAATAAATAAATATCCTATTTTAGTGACAGGGACTTAGTAAATATGCCAGTTTTTTCCATGGAAATCTTAGAAAGCCAGTACCTAAGCGTGGAGATTATGTCCCAGGAGTAAGGGATCTGATTTAGGACTAAGAACAAAACAAACTGCTTCACCCTAACAAAAGCAAGAAACCAAGTTTCAACAGTTTTAAAATGATAAACCAGTAATTTAGTCACTGCCTAGAATTTTTTTTAAAAAGTCAGCAATTCTTCATGGACAAGAACAGAATCCAAATCTCCACAATGTCCAGTGGTATGTATGTAAAAGATAAAATGCTAGACATATTAAGAAACAGGAAAATCTTATTTACATCAAAAAAGATATTTGCAGTTATTGGAATTAGTAGACAAGTACTTCAAAGCAGCTATACGTGTTCAAGAATTTAAAGAAAAAGGTGTTCATAATAACAGAGTATCCTAGTGCAGAAATAGAAAGCTATTTTAAGAAGTCAAGTGGAAATTCTAGACTGAGAACTGTACTACCTGGTATGACGATTTCATTGGATGGTTTGAACAACAACATATTGGAGAAGACAATAGAAAAATAGGTAAACTTAAAGATGAAGAGGGTCCAATCAGGAGAAGAAACAATAATTGAGAAAATGTGAGCAGAGCCTTAGTGATCTGCAAGTTAAAATCAAGGGGCCTACCAGCTGAGAATTGGAGTCTCAGAAGCGGAAAAACAGAAAAAGTAGTTGAAGAAATAATGGCTGAATTTTCTTCAAATTTACCAAAAACATCTTGACAAATGTAGGAAGATCATCACATTATAAACAAGATAAATACAAAAAGAAAAAAATCCCACAGGCAGGCACATCTCAGCCTAAGAGTTGAAAATTGAAGGCAAAAAAAAAAAAAAAGTTGGGAATAGCTAGAGAGGAAAAATATACATTTTACAGAGGGTTACATTTCTAGGAATGATAGATATCTTTTCATCAGAAATGATGAAACCAGAAGATAATGAAATTATGTATGTAAAGTGCTGAAAGAAAAAAATATTAAGTGATAATTCTGTATTTAGTGAAGCTATCCCATAATATTAAGGTTGAAAATAGACATTTTCGGCTAAGTTAAAAGAGTGAGAATTTATTAACAGCCAATCTTAACAAATGTTAAAGGAACCTCTTCATTCCAAAAGGAAGTGACATCTGATGGAAATTTGAATCTACAGAAAAAATAATACTGAATTTAAAAATACATGATGATCAATAGAAAATAAAATATATTTTAAACATTTCTTTAAAATCAACCATTTCAGGCAAATTCATGTTATTATGCAACTTCTAAATTAGAGAGATGCAAACATATATAATGACAATTGCAAAAAGAAATGGTGTTATACTCTTGTAAGTTTCTTTTATTTTACGTGTAATGATACTAATTCTAAGCAGTGTCTGATAACTTAAGAATGCATATTGTAATTCCCAGAGCAACCACTACTAATATGAAAAGGTAACAAGAACTGCTATTTGGTTAACCCAGAGAGCACAGGAAAAGAGGACCAACATGAGTAAATAAAAACAAATATGAAAATGGTAGACTGCAACTTAACTGCACCAACATTTATACTAAATATACAGAATATGCTCTACTAATAAAGCTTCAGCAAAAATAAAGCAAAAATTGACAGGACTAATGAAAAAAATAGACAACTCCATACTTATTGCTCAAAATTTTTACATGCCTCTTTTAGTACTCAATTAATAATAAAATTAATAAAAAGAAAAAATAATGATATAGCAGGTTGGAACAAACCATCGACTAATTTGACCTAATTGACATTTACAGAAGGCCATATCCTACAACTGTAGAATGTTTTTTTTAAATGAGCCTGTGACATTCATTATAATAAGAACCAAAAGGAATGAAATATAAATGAAGCAAGAAAGCAAACTAACAAAGCCAAAAGTTGATTCTTTGAAAAGACTAATGAAATTTGCAAGCTCCTAACAAAACTGAGTAAGAAAAAGAGGAGATAAAACACAAATTACAAATATTGAAAATGAAAGAGGTTCAGTCTTTCTATATGCTATAGACATTTAAAAAAATAAGAGAACATATGAATAACTTTAAGTCAACTGCATTCAACAACCAAAATGAAATGGACCAATTCTCTGGAAAGCAGACAATGTACCAAAACTGATACAGGCATAAATAAAAAATCTGAATAACCCACGTCTATTAAAGAAATTGAATTTGTTATCAAAAACCTTCCCACAAAATGACTTGCTTTAAAGAAAAAAAAATAGTAACTGTCATATGTAAATTACTTTCCAAAGTATTTGGTTATGTTTAAAGCAGCTTATCTCTTTGTGTAAAGTCTTTTTCTGTAAATGTTCTTTACCTGGTTAGGCTGATTGGGAAGTATTGTTTTCCTTGTAGGTATTACTAAGTTAAAATTTAGTACAGCCCTTTCAATGATAAAAAGTTGTATAGTCTGAAAGATGACTGTTTATTATAGATATTTTCCTGGAGCCAGCCAGCTAGTCTGAATTCTAAGCATTTTTGTGTACAGCCTACCATCTGTTGCAGGCATAAAGAGCTGTGGCAAAGTTCTATAGAGATATGTAGCTAATTTTTGCAGGGAGATCTTAAATATTTTAGAGAGTGATGGCTGAAGGGAGTTTAGATATAACTTGATTCAATCCTTTTAAATTTCACTTGAGAAAACAGAGATCCAAAAAGATTAGTGACTTCTTCAAGGTCACAAAAGTAAAAAAATAACTTAGGAGAATCCAATTCTCAATTCACCCTCTTCTCACTCAATCATGCTGCTTTTATTCTGTTTTTACACAAATTTTAAGAGCCTTTCCGGTGATTACTGAAGAGAAGAACATTGAAACAATTAATTAGTGTATTTAACAATGGCTCTAGTAAAAACTGATACTAGAATAGAATCTTGGAGAACAAGAGAGAACATTAAAAAAAGTAAGACAATGAAAATAAAGCAAAATGTAGTAAACGATGTAGAACTATAAGTTTGTAGTTTTTATATAGGTACTTTTCATTGAAAATATTTAAATTGAATAATAGTATGATTTTTCTTGTTTATTTGAAATCCTAGAAATTCCATGATACTTCAGAATCCAAATGTTGGGACTCTCTAAAGCTTGACCTACAGGACTTTCTTGTTAGAAAAGAATTTCTCAAATACTTTCTGCTAGAGGCTTTCTCAGAGTCTGCGTGAGGCAGGGTATTTTATAACCTCCCATCAGTTGTCAGTCAACTGCAATAAGGTACTGGCCAGTTTTAAAGTACTTTTGCATTTTAAGGATAAAAACATGTCTCACGTAGTTTACCATTGCCAAGGTACAGTAATATAAGAAAGTTTGTTTTTCCTTCTCTGTTCTTAGTTACTGAAAAAAAAAAGTGATGGAATTCATTTACACATACCCACAAGGAGCCCTCTACAGTTGGCAAATAGGATGGGTTTATGTGCCCACTCAGTTGTATTTTTTAAGGAGGCAGGCACTGGCTGTTAAAGGCGGGGATGCCAACTGAACAGTGCTGCCGCTGGACTTGATTAGGAAATACTGCCGATCTGTGCCCCCATTCCGACTCTTGGAGAGAGTGGACCCTGCTGCCTTATACAGATAAATAGTGGTAGATAAGACAGTCATGATTATTTCTATCCTGATCTCTAATGGTCATAGGCTAAAAGGCAAGTTTTCACATTTCTGTTTTGTTAGTTCATCTTCCTGGTTTTTTTCAACTGCAGAGATCTCAAAATTTAGGAGAAGACTGGTAGCGTACGGTATAGGTCCATGTGATTGCACAAGTGTGTACGGATGTGCATGCGACTTTTCATTAGCGGCATCATTAAATAATTAAAATGCTCAAATCCAGCACAAGTATGATGAGTTTACTGGGTTAGGTTCCACACAGTGGTTACTTGATTTTATTTTGGGGTGCCTGTGTGTATATTTGTGTGTTTTTATGAGAGAGAGATGATCCTATTGTCTTGATTTTCTAATTCTTCTATAAACATTTCATACACCCTTGCTCAACATTTATAGGATGTACTTTTCATAGATGAACATTTATACAACAAAATTATTTGATTTCTGAATGAAATTTTCTATATCTTCAATATTCCAATTTGAATGGTAAATTTTGAAATTATCAGAACTCCATAAATTTCAGAAGATCATCAGAAATCCATAAGATTAAAATACGGCTGAGAAAACCTAAAACCTTTTGTAAAGGAAAGGAAGGCTATGTTAAGTATTTCAAAGAAAACCAAGCAGTTTCAGTTCAATTAGAATTGTCAAAGGAATATTTTTGAGTTTTATTTATTTTAAAATGAAATACATAATGTAAAAGTTCTAAAACAGAAAGATTTAAAGCCAAATGATATAATAATTTTTAGCTTTTTTAGAGATTTTCTTTATTTAATTTAAGAGAGAGGGGAAGGGAAGGATAAACAGACAGAGGCATCGATGTGAGAGAAGGTCACTGATTGGTTGCCTCTCATACCTCTCTTGACCTGGGACCAAACCTACCACCCAGGCATGTGCCTTGACCTGACCGGGATTCAAACCACTGACCTTGTGCTGACCTTGTGGGACAGTACCCAACCAGCTGAGCCACACAAGTCAGGGCTTATTTTTAGTTTTTTAAAAATGTAATGGGTACATGAATTATAGTACATGTTAATTTTTTTTACCTTGATAAAAGTAAAGATTGAATGAAATTTGCAGTGAAGTGGGGTATTACCTTTTCCTAGCATTATCTTTTTAATTTTCTCATTAACTTCTTTATGACTAACTCATTTTTCTCTTATTCTGATTTGATATCTTTAATGTAAAGAATCAAAAGTAGTTGATATTACTAGGTAGAGTGAAGTAATACATTGGTGCATGCTGAGTTTGCTTTCGATATCTTCACGAGAATGTGAGCTAGGCGCCGTATTCATCGTCATTCACTGTACTATTACAATGGCGTTCACTTTTACTTTTTTTGGAAAAGTCTTTCTTTTTATATGAGCAGTCTTCCTTGAGGTCCACTTGAATTTGTTTGGTAACTCTAGCTATATTGCAAATCTCTCTTTTTTCAAACGATCTACTTCCTTCCTTTAATAAAACCATATTTTTTATGTCTTTCTGCAGTTAGCTGTTAGTCCCTTGCAGATAATATGACATTAGTGATACATTTTTCTTTTGTTGAACTTCTAAAGCACATAATTGCTTTTTTAAATGATTGACTGGTTTCCAAGTATAGAATACAACAACTGATGGGTCTTTAATTCATAGAGGAAAACATTCTATTGTAGATTCACAATTTTAAATTTCTAGTGGCAATATGCTCACAGGCTGGTCATCAACATTTAACCTTTTAAATATTTAATTTGTTTTAATTCTGGATGATAAAGATGTTGTCATTTAAATATACCATCTATGAAGTAAATGTGCCCTTTTGGAACCTTGAAATTCCTTTCTTTTTATTTTTTAAAAAATTCTTTAAGAGGCCAATCATCCAGACATTCATGTAGATATGTAGATGAATAATAATTATATACTTTCTTCTTCTTACTTTGTAGTATGCAGTAACTAAAAAGGTAGTAGGTACATAGTATATGACTCACTAACATGTTACTGGGAGGCAAAATTACACTATCAATTCTCAATTTTCTCTTTTTTGATATAATGGAATGTAGTGCATTTACTGGTGTATCTAATCATGAAGCTTGCATTTCAGCCTGGAGGTTTAGGTAGGTACTTGAAGGTGTACTTTCTATCTCTAAAATTACTGTATTTGTCCACCACTGTTTTTTCCTGAAAAGGGTCAAGCCCTCTTATTTTATCTCAAGATAGTTTTATAATTCACCACCTAATAACTTTCCTTTGGTTTCTTCTGAAATTTTCTTACCTTTTAATGGAATATTAGTTTACTTATTGTTAGATATCTATGAAGAGTTCTTTTTCTGGGTCAGTTCCTAGCATAAACATTTTTTGAAAATAGATTTGTAGTGGATAATATTTCTCCAGTGACATTTCCACTTGTGTGTTCTGTCTAGGGAGAATTATAGACTCGCAGAGTTTTAGGATATTTTTTTATTGTAACTCTCAGAGTTTTAGGATATATTTTTATTGTAACTGTCCAAAGCTATAAAGGGTGAATCTCCTCTTTAACACAGTGCCCACACAGCATCTACTTAAAAATTCTATGGATTCGTAACATACCTCTTCAAGTGCCATCCCATTTAATTCTAAGGGCTGCTCTGATTTTCAGATAATTCTCTGTGTGCAGTTCAACACTTATCTCCCTTGAGCTGGTACCTATTAGTCCTGATTCTGGCTTCTTGAAGCCACCCTTGTTACCAATTTTCACTCTTTAGATTAAGCCCTTTAATTCTGTTCAACTACTTTTGTATGTAATGGTTTACGAGGTCTTCATTAGAATGGTAATTCAAATTAGCTTAAGCAAAATGGTACTTAAACCTGTTTGCTCACATAAGCGAGGATCCCAAGGGGGTAGAGTGGGGTGGCCGCCTGTGCTTTACGTCTGTTTAACGTCCCAGCTCCACTGATTCTTCAGACCTTCAGACTCAAGCGATGTCTCCAGGATGTACTTTCCTGTCATTCCTTTTTACTCCTTGCTCGCCCCTGCCTGGCTGCACTACCTCTTACCACACACCTTTCCTCTGTGTGGAAAGGAAAGGGCAGGCTTCATTTTTGTAATCGTAGGCAACTCAGTTCCTACTCTTACCAAAAGGAAAAGTCTCTTACCATACACACACACACACACACACACACACACACACACACACACACACCCCTCCCCTCTGGCTGACCTTTTAGTGGGGATGGCAGGGCTACCTGGGCAAGCCTGGAGGAATCCCACGACTGCAGTGACAACCAAACCCCAAACCAGCAAACCCGAGACCTTCTAAAATATTCTAATAGGCCCTGATTCTGATCTCCTTTTATCCCTTTTTCCCTCTACCCCTTCTTTATTCTCTTCATTTATGTTATATTGTCAAGCTTACAAAGAAAATTCGTTGTCCTCAGGAAATTTAGAGTGTAGAGGGGAGAAAAACCTAGAAGTAAAATAATGTGGTGACTACCACAATGGAGGAAAGGCATCCAATACTCTTGGGTCAGAGAAATTCTTTGTACAACCATATACACTAACCAACTGAAGAGCTTCAGAAGTAAACTTTTTACATTTCAACATTGGATTTGGCTCCTGTGACATTTACCTCAGATATTAGCTGACATGCTACCTTTTTTCCCATAACCCACATCTCCCATGACACACCTTTTTAAAAAAAGGTTTTATTTCTTTAATTTTAGAGAGAGGGGAAGGGAGGGAGAGAGGGAGAGGAACATCAATGTGTGGCTGCCTCTCACATGACCACAACTTGGGAGCTGTCCCACAAACAGGTGTGTGCCCTGACTGGGAATCGAACAAACAACCCTTTGGTTCGCAGGCCGGCACTCAGTCCACTGAGCCACACCAGCCAGGGCTGCCATGACACACTTTAAAGCTGCATCTTCCACCCCCGCTAGCACTCCCTAACCTCCTTACTGTTATTTTTACCACAACACATGCTGTCTTCTAACATATTCTGTAATGACGCCATTTACTGTGAGCATTGTCTGTCTCTCCAATGGAATGTAAGCTCAATGGGGACAGAGAATTTTGTTTTACTTGCCAGTGAACATAAAGCATCTTATACTGAATGAATTAATGAGTAAGTAAATAAATAAATACCTGTTCAATGCTGAATTTAGTTTTTAGATCTCTTTTTCCCTCCTGCCTTCTGATGAATTTTCTTTCCTTTTCAGACATTTATAGCTCTCATCTCAAACTCTGTACGGCTTCCTGGGTATCGTCACTGGAATGTCCCGTACATATCTCTCAAAATTAAATTATTTGTGTATTTCCCTCCCCAGTCTTTTTCTCCTATATTTTCTATCTCAGCTAATAATGATACTAAATCCCCAGTCACCCAAGATCACCCAATCAGTCTGTATTTCTCTTCCATTTTTACAAAGATTTTATGAGAACCTTGAAAATTGCCTTTCTGAAATTCAGAAATATCATAAATCATTTTCTGCCATAGCAATCTAGTAAAAGAAAAAAATAATAACCATAAATTGAATTAAAACAAAGGAAATATATTCAGGATGGCATGACATTCTTTTGTACTTATTTTGGCTCTTTGTACTCCTACTATTTTCTTTAATTCTTCACATTCCATCTAATTGATAGCTAATAGAATCTGGTATTAAACTTGCTGGCCCATTCTTTGCAATTTTTATACTATTTCCTTTTTTAAAAATGAAGGCATTTGCCATTCTCCAATATTTTCACATCCCATTCATTCTCTAGTTTCTCAATGAGAGCAGATCAACAGAGGAATCTGGAAAATGATTTGTCTGAGCCCAGAAGGTTTAGCTAAGACTAACTTCAACTTTATTAGTTCTCTCCTTGGTTGGAGCTGCAGTTCTGTCCTGAGGGCGTTTGCCCTATCCTTTTTCATCGGCGGTCATTCTATTCGAGCAAAGTGGGATCAGTACAGGTTGGGATATTGCATTTCCAGTAAACTCTAGGTGTTGCTGATGTTGCTGGTCCTCAGACCACAATCTGCATAGCAAGCTGGAGGTTATATTTGACAATGTTCAGTATTTCCCCCGAGCTCTGTCAATTCATTGGGTGACTTAATTGCTTTATACTAGGGTTATGTAGTTAATAGTGAGAACTATAGTAAACTTCCTTGATGATCCCCCTCACCCCACTGTCATGTCATAATTTTGAGATAAGCACAAGTCTTAGAAAACAGCTACCATAAAACTGCTTCCCAGGAAAGCTACCATCTCCCACCTCACATACTTCCCTGCAGGTCACATGTTATTTAGCCTTCTTCAGGATTGTTTCCACTGGTATTAAGAGGAGAATAAAGGTAGATAAGTCTAGGTCAAGGTCAAGTAGTTGCCTCAGTTGTTGGTTTCTTTCCTCTGATATCATTTTGTGGTCCTTGGTATCTCCTGTGCCCTGATCCCTTGTTTTCCCTAGAGTTCCTAGCTAACGACATTTCTAGGGCTGTTAGAATGTCTACTTTCCTCTGTATCTTCACTCCTTCACTTCATTCCATAGAACTACTGCCAAGAATTTTGAACTTCCTCTTCATTGTTAATTGTGGAGGTTTGGTGTCTTCTTTCTACTACTTACCGTCTTGTGCAAGGGTTCTGCTTAAGAGAGTTTACACTCAAGCAGCGGTGTGGTCGTGTGCTTGAGGGTTGATGGCCCGGCATTATGAAGGTGTCCAGAGTCCAGCATCATCCAGAGTCATGAAAGATTAGCATTTCAGCACTGCTTTTCCAGTGGAGGAAAAAAAACCCCACTGCTATCAGTAGGAGGGCCAGGTACTGATAGCTGCGCTCTCTGGTAAAACTGACTCAAAGCACATTGGCTGAGACCACGGGCTGAATTGGGGACTTTTGTCTCCTTTTCTGGAACAGAGATGGCTGGGACCCTTGAAAAGTATCGAATCTACTTCCTCACTCATAGGTGTGGGATGGACATAATCCCACCAGTGTCTCCTAAAGGATGCAGCAGAAAATAAGAAGTCTTGAAATCAGTAACTGGCGAGAAGAGGGGCTGAGCCCAGTTCAACGGGGAGGCCCTGGGTAGGTATGATTCCTGCATAAAATCAGAAGAAAATTGTCCAAGGAACATCAAGCATAATAATAATAAGATAAATAGGCTTCATCTTCAAATTACAGTAATCCTGCCTGCAAGTAAAATGAGGATGAATGGATGTCTCAAGCAGGGAATCTGGGACTTTCAACTACGTTTTCATGTAGGAATTCACAAGGAGGGACTGTAGGGAGGCGGAAGCCTGTGGAGAAGGGGCCACATGCCCCATCTCCCTGTACTGCAGGTGGCTCTGAAGACTGCCCGCAGCTCCTGCTTTCCTAGTAGACTTTGACCTGCTGTGGCTGACCTTGGCTCTTTGTGTGCCTGCTTGAAGGTCTCCCTGGTGCCTGGAAATGACAGCTCCTAAAACACACATGTGTCTGGGAATAAAGTATTGAGTATAATAACAGACATTGTTTTCAGAGTCGCCTGAATTGTTGTCGGAATTTATTTCATCCCCTAAAGCTCTGCTCGAAGGATCAGGCATCTGTGCTCAGGCGCGGATCTTCGTTCTCTGTCTGAGCGGAGAGGAGCAGGACGATGGTGGTGGGTGGAGCCCGATCACCTCCACCACGGACTAACGTTTGGCTTGGGAGCAGAGGGCTGTTCGATAGGAGTGAATTACTGTTTGGGGAGGAAGAATAGACAACTGATCATGTTCCCTTTTCCATGTAGAAGCTTGTGAAAAGTTGATGACTCAGGTCACTGTACCATAGAAAAATCCGCTCCCATGATACCTTGGGCACAAACACCCTATGCATTTCAGGTGTCTTCAAAGGTGATTTTTTTTTTTCAGTGCCCTACATATAAAACATGTAGGTACAATAAAAATAGAAACATTTCTTGAATAAATGTTTGTATTAAAAACAATTCCCTAAAAGTGCATTATAGACCACCATAAAGTCAGAATCAGTTTGGATTCTGTCAGTTCCTGCTCTTACCAATCAGTCAGATTGGACCATAGTATTCCCTTTCAGCTTTTGCTTTTTCTATTATGTGAAATGATCATTTCAGTTTAATTCATAGTGATTAGGGCTCCTCCAAAATGTTCATATGGGAGGGAGAGAATAATTATGTTTTTTGAACTGAATTTGGAATTTAAAAATCTCTATTTCATTCTGAGGAAGAGCTGCGGTAATATTGAAACCAAGCAGCAGCAGCAGTAACCAAACCCACCCCTCTGTAGATAGGACATGCCGGGCTGGGAGAATTTCTTCCAAGGACAATCAGCTGTGGGGGCAGGGAGAAGACATCCCTCCAGCCCCTTATTTCATTTGTATTTCTGGACAGGTTCTAGTTGGAGCACTTCAGGTAGTAAACCGTTTAAGACAAATACTCTTTGAGTATGGCTTTAAATAGAATAGCAACCTCTACCCTTTAATGTGCTCTATTAAAGAGATTGCCGTGGAACTAGGAGCAGACAAAATAGAACAGCTCCTGGTTTTGGGGGGGTTGCAGCAGGCTGGCTTTGTGAGGAATGATAAGGATACAAAAGGAACGTGGAAAGCACAGATGAGAACACATCTCAGTTAGATATTTAAATTATTGAAAAATTTTGCCTGAATTCAAGTGGTGTTATCTTCCACTCAGGAGGAGTGCATTTTATTTTAAAAAGTCTCAGGAACCCCCCTCTGAGTTTTGAAGGGAACAGGTTTTGCTAGCATGTAAACCCTCACTTGGGAAATTTGGAAACAGAGTACTAAACAATGCTGAGACAGTATTAGTGGTGGAAATGCACTACATTCCTATTGCTAAAAATCTATATCACCCATGCCGAATTTAATAATTTGTTTCCACACTGAACAGACCTCATATAGTTGATTAAGTAGGACACAAACTTGTTTCCCTCGTCACCCAAGTTGCTTTCAAATCTGGCATTCAAAGCAGGAGGGCATCACATGTTTCTACTTCAAGGCTGCATGCACAGGAAGCGCAAGCCCTTGACACAGCTTGGTAGCAGAGGATCCAAATCACAGTCAATCGTGTAAATTATAACTAAATTGCAAAGCATTTGGACAAAGCAGGCATGCTAGTCTAATCAGGAAAGCTTTCGATAACGCAGGTTGGAAGAGGCAGTAGGGGAGGGTGGCATCACAAATCTCTTTTAATATATTTCTGAACTTGGCAACCTAAACTGGTTTTGTCACAAATTTGCAGCTTAAAAAGTATTTGGCTTTTGCAACAGCCAAAATAAGTATCCTTTAATCACTTTCAACCTATGAACAGATGGGCAAACAGTACTTTTATAAATGGAGCATACAAAATACTTCAGTATCAGCCAAAACTAATTAGTAGAAATATCTGCACCAAACTCTAAAACTGATTTAGTGTTTAATATATATTATCATATAAGCATTAGCAGTTAAAAGGAAATTCCCTGTGCAAATGTTTGCCAAGCTCAGTGTCTAATGTTCAGACATGATTAACTTACTAATTAACTTATTGCATCTTTGCTCACATATCATCTTTCTTAATGATTTCTTTTCTCCCGAAAAACTATTTGATTTGATACCATGATCATAGATTTGACACACTTCAAATGGAAAACTCATATTCAGCTTCTCATCCTCGATCTGTCAATCTTCCTAAAAGTGACTTTTGTGGGGGGGGGGGGTCGAGGACAGAGGGGGCGGTCTCTTGTATGGTGAACACGGTCCTCTAATCTATGTCTATCACTTTTTTACCTTCAAAAAGATTTTCTAAGAGAGTTTTGTAGTTACTGTTTAGGGACTCAGAATCTGTAAAAATAATTATAATTTCCATATCAGAATTGTGTTACAACATTGTGAGGAAAGATACATTTAAAAATTACATTTGGAAAAGTCAACAAAGGGTAGCTCCTACTAATTTTATAAATCAGAGGAGGTCACTTGGTCTGTAGTCACAAATGTTTCCCAAATCTCATCTACTTGGAACTCACTCTGGTAGCCTACATGCAGCTGAACAGTCCTGTAACAGTCAGTATATACAGTCTGGCCATATCTTCCAGGGCTGCTGCCAGGAGTGGTCAAACTTTTGTCATCTCTGGGCCACACTGGAAAAAGAAGAGTTGTCTTGGGTCATACGTGAAATACACAAACAGTAATGAAAACTGAGAAGCCCCAAAAAAGGCTTTAAGAAAATTTACAATTTTGTGTTGGGCAGCATTCATACCCACCCTGTGCCATATGCAGCTCAAAGGGCATGGGTTGGACACTCCTTAAACCAATAAAAGGATGAAAGCTTAAAGCCAGTCACTCAAATCATTGAGGACCAGGGACCACCAATGCCAGCCTTACTGAAGTCACAATTATGTCCCCTTCTGATTTTATCACACACATAACAAGGAGGGCTTTGAACTCTTACTCTGCTAATTATACCTTTATGGTCTTGGGAAGGAGCCTAATTTATTGCAGCATCAGTTTATAAAATCAGAACAGTAACATTTATCCACAAAATTAGTTTGAGTATTAAAGGAGAAAGTGTGTCAGAAGTAAGTGCTTAATAAAAGCTGGCTACAACTACTGCTACTAGTGAATGTATTTGTTCTGTTTTTCTTTTATATTACATGATGCATATGGGTCTATTTCAGAAAATCTGAACAAAATAAAAAACAAGAAAAAAATAATCATATTCCTTTACACCCAAACTTTTCTTTACAACTTAGTATTTAATTAGGGCTTTGCATTTATTTTATTGGAAGTTTATTGGAATTGCCTGTGTGTGCTCAGCACGCGGTGATGGAAGCCTTTCCTCCCCGCAACTCTGGGACGGTCTGTGTGAGCGTCGGTGCACTTGTGAGTAGGGGAGACGGGTCAGGAACTCGCTTCCTGAGCCCTGCTTCATGGTTAGGTCACACTCCAAGGCACAACTTTGACTAAATAAGTTGGTTCAGCAGCTTTTGATTCAACATCATTAACATGGTCTTTTATTGTGCTGGTGTTATTAACATAAAAGGAATAAGAGGAGTTGATTAAAACATGAAGATGCCCATATTCTAGGGTTACCAAATTAGAGTCATGTGATATGAAGGCATGGGTAACTTCTGTCTAGAAGGTTGATAAATTCCTGGTGTTGTATTCTTATAAAATGATTTTATGTAGCAGATATTGTTATTGACCTTGTGAGTTCTTCTATTAAGGTCAGGAATTAGGAATTATTCTCTTTTCCTCTTCCAGGTTTTACCTACATTACATATAATGGTATAAGCACCGTCTGTCCCTTTTTTAATGTCCCCAATTTTTCCAATATTCTTTGTCAGGAAGTGACATTCTAATAGGGGAGAGTTCCTTAAGCAACAGAGGAAGGAGGAAGCAGGCTGGCTATCTAGGACTTAGTGGCCATCATTTTCACATACGAGAGTCCATGCTCCCTAACAGGACCCACCGTATCTAGTAAAATAACTTACCTTTAAATACAATATCTTTAGTATAGATTATAGATACAGACCAGATTTTTCAATTATACCATAGTAGAAAAAATATTGATTTATATTGCAGCTTTGTAAATAAACACATATAATGAATTCAATAAAGGCATGTTGTATATATTTAATTATTGTGCTATATTGTTTAATAGATAAATGAATATGCTTTTAATTTCTATGAAATCATTTTTGATGACATTAACTTATGACTTATAGTAAAATTGTCATTAAGATTTTTTCCCCCTAGATTCTGAGGGTTAGTTGGAACTGTTTCCATCCCATTTAAAGGATGTTTCACTTTAAGTCATACGTTAAAAGTCAAAAAATTAAAAATTATAAATAGTTTTTCACAAAAAGATCATTTTCTCACATTTTTAATTAAAATTATTATTAATCACCATTTAATATGCTTATTTAACTCTAGATAATTAATTATTGTTTTGCTTGGACCTTGGATTAAGCAGACACATTTGGGTTAAGGTGGCTAAGAACTATGTGCTGTTCAAGCCACTTAGGAGAACAGAACTCTTGTGACCACAGCCAAGGATTCAACAGCATACCTCACACATCACCTTCCAATCAATCACACTGTCACTTTAAGATTTTTTTATACCTCGTTGTTAGATAATGGAACTTTGGGTATTAACTTGGCTCATTTGGGTATTTCTATAATGTTTCTCTTATTCGTTCTCTGAGAAAGAAGAAAAAGTCATGAACTCAGAATCCTTTAGATTTTACAGCAGGTCTTGAAATGCTGGACAAGCCAGAAATAATCATTTCCACTTCATCTCCACTCCATTTATTGCAAATATTGTGGCTCACTCATAAAACTGTGATATTCACCAAGCAAAAATCCCCTTAGAAGTCAGAGCTCCCTCTTTTCTAAGCTATTCAATGTCAATCTTAATACAAACAAATAGAAAACTTTTCTCACTTGTTTTTCCCTTTTCTGGTAGCTTTGTCTATTTAAATCAGATATGCCTCCAGGGAACAAAATGATATATTTTTGACTCATTAATCTACAGAAGTTTTCTCAAGAGAGAGAATGGGAGAAAGAAGGAGCCTCAGATACTAAAGAACTAGAGTTACAGAAATTGTACGAGGCTAACTTCCACTTTTTGCGAGGGGAGCAAGGACATCTTTCATTTATACACACAAGCACAAAGAGAACCGACGGCCTCAATTCTCCATCTTTAGCTACATGTCAAATGTAAATGCGAAGTACAGTTTCCTCTGCCTGAGCAATCTTACTAGTCAGTTGCAGCAACTGGGGAGTAGGAAGGTCAAGGAGTCAAAAAGGATCTCCGAGGAATACTTGTTATGAACTTCTCCTAATCTGGAGCTGATATCCATTTTAGTGGGCCCAAAATTACCTCTTAAATGATTTAAGTTACACTGATATTCAAGCAGCATATAATACAGTGTACTTCATAAGATACCACAAGCTTCAAGACAAACTAACAGAAAAGAGAATGAAAAAAATGGATGTGGGATTCCCATCAATAGCATCTATTGGCATACCATTTACCAATATACCATCTATTACCCAAAAAGGACTAGATGAGTCAAATAATCAAAATCAGACTCAACATTTCAGTCACCAAGGGAAGAAAAGTAATGGCTGTGTGTAAAACTGAACAAGACACATTAAGAACCAGCTTAATGCAGACACCAAAACAGACACAGAGAAAAAAAATACAGAAACAGAGTCAGTGCCATTCACCCTAGGAATCCAGAGAGGTGGGCCTGGGACTCAGAGGTCCCAGTGCACTTGCAGGGAAGACTCAGCTCTGGTGTGTGAGTTCATCTGGGCATTTCATGGGAACTTCAGCTGTGAAAGTTGTAGAAACAAAAGCAATTGAAAAGAATAAAAGGCTTTTTGTATGTGAACATTACAAGGAAACTAGACTTTGGACTTCGAAAAACATTGAAAAACTGACTGCCATATTTAAAATACAACCAATATATAAAGGAAAAATCAGGCGCAAAATGACCAAGGTCACAGAGAGTCTGTCAATGGTAGAAAGTCTGCAGTTTTCTCACATGCTTATCATCACTGCAAGGGCTCTACCTGTATCAGTGCGAAGAGCTTGTCACGGTCTCCAGGATGATCCTTCGCTTTCTGCAGCTCTGCAGTCCATGACCCTACCAATACAGTCCTGTGCCTCTCAAGTGATAACATTTGGAAAATAGTTAATTTTCAGAAAGTTGGTAAGCAGACTACCAGTGCCAAATAAGTTGAAGTAGCCTTTAGTTGAATAGCTTCTGGGATGGGAAAATTATTTTAACTAACTTGCCCTCTTATATAAAAATATTTAGTTCCTTAGATACTATGTCTCTCTTTGGAATAGTTGTGAACAAGCTTTCACAAGCTCACTTTATTTGGTTTTTTTCAGAAGGTTAATTTTATACATGTTATATCCATTCTGGTATGTTTATCCTTTTTTGGAGAACTCTCCTGACATGTTCAGGCAATATATATGAAGTCTGTGTACAAATGATCGTCTATTTCCTATTTGAATACATTCATCATTGAAATGAATGTAAGACTTTGCACTTAAAGTGCTTATTTTTCTTATTAACTATAATAAAAAGTTTAATATTTTATTTTTAGGGTACAACCTAGCCCACTTAAAATGGATAAACTTGACAGTAAAGTTAAAAGAATTGGACCACACATAGAAATTTTCCAAGTGTTCCGGAAAAGGAACAAACTTATATTCACCAAAAAAGTGATTAGAATGATCACCATCATGCAGGCGTACATCAGGGGGTGGCTCGAGCGCAAAAGACTCCGGAGAATAGTAATCAAGGTAAAGCACATGTTAAATATTATAATATAATGTATTTACAGTATAGTGTATTTACAATACAGTATCTAATACAGGTTCAATTAAGTAGTATTTTGAATAATCACCTGGTCAACTTATGGTTTTTCTAAATAAAGTTCTGTCTACCTTGTTTGGATTAAGAAGGTGTTATGGATAATCTACTTCGATGGCTGTGTTAAGCTGGAGATTCTGAACAACAGGCCTGGCCTATCTTTAACTAAACCCAGAAGAGACCTAGCACTGCTTTTAGTCGAGGGCCAAGACCCCCTATGTTTGCACTGATTTGGTTTCTCTCTTGCGATCTGCTTATTTTCTGTGAGCATTTAGATGGTGAATGTGAGTGTTTGTGGAGGTTAAGTTTCTATAGGAAGTAGCAGAGAGATGATTAATAAAACACAGGTGAACTTCCAGGCCACTTTAAGAATCCAGATGAGGTTGTTACTCAAGAATTGGAGTGGTACCATTCCTCCTGGTTTTATTATTATATTTAGTAGTTACAAAAAGTAAATCACAGAGAGGTAATGTAACTTATCTAAATTTATACATCTAGCCAATGACATACTCAAAATTTGAGGATCAAATCGAAGTCTGTCTGACTCCAGAAACTTTAAAACATTAGGGCATTCTGGTAACAATAATATCCAATCATCATTGTAAACTTGTGAATTTTTTCCTTTTTCTTTTTTTTTAAAGTATGTTTTTCTTTTTTTTTTTAAGATTTTATTTATTTATTTTTAGAGAGGGAAGGGAGGGAGAAAGAGAGAGAGAGAAATATCAATGTGTGGTTGCTGGGGGCCGTGGCCTGCAACCCAGGCATGTGCCCTGACTGGGAATCAAACCTGCGATGCTTTGATTCGCAGCCCGAGCTCAATCCACTGAGCTACGCCAGCCAGGGCATGAATTTTTTTCTTAAATCAAGCTCACCATGGACATTGGAAAGTCCCGTCAAAATCTGAGGCTAGATTAAACTCCCTTCTGATCCTGTCTGTTCATTCGGGTGTGCTCACATGAGGGAGATGATATAGAGAACCATGGTTGCATTCACAGGAGGAGGCACCAATTCTTTGGCAACCAAGCATGGCCACTAAGGTTTTATAGAGTGCACTGGAAGAAAACATGATTCAGTGATCCAGACAGCCAGGACTGGGTACTTCATCTTCATGCTAAGCAATTGGATATAGAATGACTGAGCAAGTGCTTCAGATAGTAGTACATGTCATCATTCTGACCTGGGTCAGGGGACACGGAGAACAGGCCTGAAAAAGGGAAGACCCAAACCTAGGACAGAGGCATGTCCTAGAGCTACCTGCACGTGGCTAACTCTTCGCTAAGAGTTGGCTTCGCTAACTCTTTAGTGGGTGGGGAAAGGAATGCAAAAATAATGCTTAGTGTTATTCGTGGCTTGTATATTTAAGTGTGTGTTTATGTGTATATACTATGTGCTATAACTACTCAGAATATTCCATTTTTATTTCATTGTCTACAGATTTAGTCATTTGCAAACCTTTTCTTTTTGTTTTTATAAGGTTTTGAATGAAGATCCTTTGGGATATTGTTCTGCATAAGTGTTTAGACAAGTTTAGACTTCAATTAATGAATGTGATCAAGATAGGTCTATAACATTCTTTTAAAGTTAAACTGTAAAAAAAATTGCTGAAATATTGCACAAGGGTTAAAAATGTCAACACAGAATTACCTCTCTCATAACTGATAAAAACATAATAATGGAAAAATAGGTAGGAGACATGAGCTAGTACTTTATAGTATAAGAATCATAAATGGCTAGTAAACATGAAAAAAGGCTACTCTTGCTAGAAAATGCAGTAAATTAAATCCCACTGAGTGTTATATGGTAGTGAAATTCTCCAACCATTTCATATTTTTAAAAAGGCATAACCATATAAAAAAAGGCAGACTAAAAATGCATACTAAAAATATTTTTAAGCGTTGAGGTATGATGGGTGAGTATAATACATTTACCCTTTGAGTCAATAGGGATTAAAACATTATAGTCAGTAATTTTTGATGGGTCTTTTATAATAATGCTGTTTTAAATATCAATTTATACCTTTTTTGGATAAATTCTGTCTTGAGAAATGTTTACAAACGTAAAGATTTACACACTGAGGTGCACACGGCATCGCAGCTGAGGCACATTTCCCTGCAGAAGCCTGGCAG